>MJUU01053045.1:10983-23014 GCA_002080025.1 Modiolus philippinarum | reverse complement strand
GGGCCTTTTAGCACAACTAAAATGTCTATCCTTTTAATTCTACTTACCTCTACAGCGAAACCACTGTGTTTTTAGCTGGAAAAAGGCGGGGCTTCCTCTCATAAAAAATTTTCGTTTTCAGGTAAACTTTCCACATTTAAAATACTCTATGTTTTAAACATGTCCTTCTAAATATATCACTATACAAAGGAAGTTTTATGAAGCAAAAATACAAGGGACAATAAATATAGTGTGAGTATATCCGAGACGATAAGTAGCTACAATCACTTTTACCGGATTTTGTGTAACATCTTGTAGGTAGGTTTAAAACGAATTATCCCGATATAATTGACCCGTGACCAGTCAGGTCAATAAAATAGAAAATACATAAATGATAACATAAAAAAGAACAGACACTTTAGATTACTTATCAAATTGGATGTAAAAAAATTAAATGAGGATATTAAAACAACAGAAAGAAGTGATATGTACCACCCCATGTTATTCTACACTAATGAATGAAAATGAATGTTCTGATTGCCAAAGGTTGTTTATTTGTTGTGATTGTCTTCTCTGTTTGTCGTTTTGTCGCGTAATGGACGAAAGCGATTGTAAGAACACTTTTCAGAAATATTTTATGTTTATTGACGATCAAGCATCCCTGAACTAAAGGAAAGATACATGAATGTTACTTCCCTCGACAAATTCCGCTCAAACCGGTGATAGGTGCCTTCCTGAACAACTCACCATGAGGTATGAAAGTTCATTGCTGAAGGCCGTATGGTGACTTCAACATAAATAACAACAATAAAAGCGTTGTTCCATTGCTTGGTTCTACCATATATCTGTAGAAACTTTATCTTATGTGCATTTACTCCTTATCCTTCATGGTTTATTGCTAAAATTAAAAAAGTATGTTATCTCTAAGAATTTCAGAAAATCTACCAAGATGGAATAGATACTTTTTGAAATCCAACTATTGAATATGTTTCTTCCTATCAAAAACGTTCTTGCAGAATAGTTGCTGTGTAAGCATTATCAACAGAAGTAGAACTTGAAACAATAAGTCACCGTGAAATTCACCACGAGGTACAAAGAGTAAAAGAAAGTTTCTGCAAAAAAGTTTCAGTACTCGAAATTGTGTCATTATGTTGCCTACGTTCACCACCCTATAGGATCACTGTAACCGATGAAATGATTGTAAGTTTGGTGTGCAATAAACAAGATATGCATGAATTAACTGCATCTTTACTTCGAAATTAAGTACCTATTTAAGCATCAATTTGAGTTGATTTTTCGAGAAATGATTGCATTATTGTAATTAGATATGTTTTCCGTTTTTAGATTTTCAATAATGATAGCATTGCGTGATGTAAAAGAGGATATTCTAAAAGGCTGTACATGTTTTGATTGATTTGACTACTTCTGAGTCTTATATGAACACTTAATCCTCAGTAATAAACGAAAAATTGAAATAATCATCTTTAGTAAACTAGCAATAAATGAAAAATTAAAATAATCATCTTTAGTAAACTAAAAGGTAGTAAAAGTGCGACATATTTGAATAAACCTGTCACTTTTAATAAGTCAAAATAAATATACTGATAGTGAAACTGCGTACAGTAAAATATCACTGCACAACAACCATGTGCACTGTTTCACTCCAACAATGTGACAGAAGTGACCTACAGAATTTCTATGCGAACAGTGGAAACAGATCGTTTTATTGGTTGCAATTTGGGTTATTTTTAAACTTCCCTTTAACAAAAAAGAAAGAATACACTGTTACTACTGAAGTACATTTTAAATCGGGAAAATGAGGTTAAAGCCTTTTTATTTAACTCAGAACACAGTAAGAGCATATTGAAATTCATATTATTTTCAATTATTTTTTTTTGTGACAATACAAACAACATATAGTAATCACTTGACCGATGGCGGGAATGAGTATTCCTCTCTGTATCCCTGTAATTTTCATTTAGGCGAATGTACATGTACGTAAAAAGATTGACTAACACGTTTGCATATTTACTTATTGACGGATGCAGGGACCACACATGTTCAGCCCTCTTCATGATTTTTCTGGTGGTTGCTATTGCATTCGTGACATTTCCCACAAAATGAAAAATTCCTTTGCCCGAACATTATTTAGTTTATGTCCGTCATACTATAACTCAGAGTGCCAACGTATGCCGACGTGTTAAAATATTTTCGCACACTCTGATGTGCGTTATATATTTCTAAACACGTTACAAACACAATTGAAACACGTTCGCGTGCGTTTTTATATGTTGGTTGCGTCGGAAATTTTTGAAAATGCTCAAAATTTCACTAAGTTCGCCAACCTGTTATTGATAAGTTTTGCACAAGCTAGACAAACGCCAGCTGCAGAGGTTCGTAAGATTTTCACATGCAAAAAAAGTGTACGTAAAAGATGTCGATTGTGAATCAGGAACCACTGAAAAAGGAGCCTGTGAAACCGGAAAAGGTGACCTCTATATAAGAGTCTATGTTGGATATTTTCCGGCTCGGGAAACGGAAAAATTGTGGAAAAATTTACGCCATTTCGTATTGGTATCATCTTCTAAAACACTGTTTTAAATTGACACAAAAGGCTATTTACAGCCATGTCTGACTGTTGATAAGTCAGAAATCATACAAGTGTGGCATATATTAATTTTAGTTTTAAAATAATCTCAAAACAAAGAAACAACATAAACATTTCCGACGTACTGGATCTTAAAAGATACACACTTCGTGAGAATAATAAAAGAAGGCATTAGACTGAAGTGAACAGTACACACATTTAAAAGTTGATATTTCGAGACCTATCCGGCTCTTTATCAAAACACAATAAAAAAAAAGTGAAATTACAGTGAAACAAAACTTATTTACAAAGACTATACCACAAAAAATAAACAAAGTATCGACAGCTACATCATGGACGCTGTTAACTACAAATGTAACATGAGAAGGGAAAAAGAATATCCGGCTCTTTATCAAAACACAATAAAAAAAGTGAAATTACAGTGAAACAAAACTTATTTACAAAGACTATACCACAAAAAATAAACAAAGTATCGACAGCTACATCATGGACGCTGTTAACTACAAATGTAACATGAGAAGGGAAAAGGAATTTTGTACATCGAATCTTACAAAATTATTACTCTAATTAGTTAGACTCAAACGGCTATAGAGCAAAATATGATAGAATAACCAAAAATAAAATAAAATAAACATAACAAAATGGGTAGGGGCGGGAAATTTAGGCTTTGGTTCTCTAAGCTTTTATGTTCATTTTGCATCCAAAATCGTTCTTTTGCCTGTCTTTGGGTCTCGTTCCAAGATCTATTTTGGTCAATGGCAACAACCTGCATGTCAGTCCAGCTATGTCCAGTGGTGTTAAAATGGATCGCTGTAGCCTGTGATTATTCTTTTTTCTGTACGTGATTGCGATGTAAGTTGATGCAAAGATTGAGGGAGTTCTTTGTTGCACCAATATACTTCTGTTGACATACGGAGCATGTTATCATATAAATTACATTTTCAGATTTACAGGATAGATTTCCGAAAATTTTGTAAGTTTCTCCAGTTGCTGAGCTTTCGAAAGTTGATGTTTTGGCACTGTATTTGTAATACATCGGCAAACGAATACCGAAGCAAGAACAATCAAAGGGGAAATTCTAAAATCATAAATCCAAAGTCATGGCAATTCACAGCAACACGAACTGAGACAGTATGACAAAGACAAAATAAATAAACGAAAATGAACAAGAACGCCACAAAACTAAAGCACTAGCAGTGTGAACCCCTATAAAAACTGAGGTATCATCAGGTGCTCCGGAAGGGTAAGCATGATCTGCTCCACATGTGGCACCCGTCACACTGCCAGTGAAAAGTCCGGTTTTGTCACAATCCGTGTTAGTCAGTCCGGTAACAAACTCTGGATCTACCCAAAAATATCTGTTCTCATTTGTGAAACAGAAACATTGTAATGGTCTGTCAAATCGTGGTGACGACCGTAGAACTTCTGTAGTGACAATTGCAACAGTGACTGAACATACCCTTGATGTATAAGTTTTTGAGACAGTAATTTCGCTCTGTTGACAAAATCGCTGTAAAAACCACAGGCACGGCAATAGCGAATGAGTTGTGAAATGTACACGCCATATGCCGGAGAAGTGGGAATATTACTGCTCAAAAACGGGAAGTTCACTATTGAAAAGTCGAAATCATCACTCTTGTCGTAAAGTTTTGTTTTCAGACGTCCAGAGTTGTCAATGTAGAGGTATAGGTCCAGGTATGATGCTGATGATGGTGTATCAGTGGTCTCTTTAATTTCGAGTTCATTTGGGTATATAAGATGAAGGTTATCCTTAAATTGAGGATTGTTCAATGAAAGAACATCATCTATATAACGGAAACTGAAATTAAAGGATTTGGCTAGCTTATTGTCTTTTTTTCTGAACTAGCCCTTGTATGAACCTGGCTTCATACGAATAAAGAAACAAATCTGCTAGAAGCGGCACACAATTAGTCCCCATAGGTATCCCTATTGTCTGCTGGAAACTTGTCCTCCAAATTCTACAAATATGTTATCAATCAAGAATTCCAGCACTGCAATGACATCCTCCTCTGTATACTTTTTGTGTGAATCAGTGTGATGTTTAACAAAATAGGCCCCATCTTTACCTATCACTAAATATGAATATCTTCTTTCACCCTTTTTAGTACAGAAAGAAGGCAACGTTTATCTCGACAGGTCTTAAATTGTCCTATTTCTGGTGATTTTAGTTTTGCTCTTACGAGCATGTCCTTCAAGTTCTTGGGTTGCCGGAATGACACAGGGGTGGGGCTCAGGAAAAGGGATTTCATTTTAGGTGATACATGAAGAGATTTCATGCAGTCACGCGTAATGGCCGACAGATCTGGGAGTCGTGGATGGAAAGTTGTAACGAAGGGGATGCGTGAGTTTTTATTCTTTTTATCTCTGTATTGCAATAACTGTTTTCTTTCTAAAATAGCAACACTATCAATTGTTTTTTGCACTTTGTGTGCTTTGTAACCTCTGTTGACTAATTGCTCTTGAAGCTCTCTGCTCCTCTAGTTAAATGTTTGGTCATCCGAGCAGGTCCGACGTAGGCGGGTGGAGAGACAATACGGGATCGCATTAATACAATGTCTAGGATGACAACTACTGGGTAGCAGATATGCATGTGTGTCGGTCGGTTTATTATGCAAGTCAAAGCTTATTTTTCCGTCGACTAGTGTTGAAGTCGTGTCGAGAAATGCATTGGAAATTTCTGACACATTAACGGTGAATTTAATAGATTGGTGAAAATTGTTTATGAATTCGATGAATTCATCAAGATGGGGTTTAGTATCTGTCCATTTCATCTCGATGTCATCAATGAAACGGAGCCAACTGTACGGTTTGTAATGTGCTTCCTGGGGCATACGCTTTTCAAGATCGCCCATGAATATATTGACATAAGATGGGGCTACACGCGTACCCATAGCAGTCCAATTTACTTGAAAGAAATGTTCGTTGTTAAATACAAGGTTGTTACGTTTTAACACGAGACTCAACAGATTAACTAAAGACTCCGTAGATGGTGATTGAACAATTCTAGTATCCCATAATTTGCGACAGGCTTCGATTCCCTCTTCATGTGGAATATTAGTATATAAGGATGTCACATCTAGAGTCACTAAAATTGTTTGGGGTGGAAGATTTTGTAACGGGGTTTTGTTAATATAATCGGTAGTGTCTTTGACAAAGGAAGGGAGAGATTCAACAAAGGGTTGAAGTTGGAGATGCATGAAGTGGGAGATTTTTTCAGTTGGGTGACCAATACAGTTTACGATAGGACGCCCTAGGATCCCTTCCTTGTGAATTTTCGGTAACAAGCAGAACAAGCCGACTCTAGAATTAGCAGGGAAAAGACCATCAAAAGTTTCCTTATCGAGTTCTTTATTCTCAAGCATAGAGCGAAGTGTTGATGGATTTCGTCAGCATACTTCTTAGTTGGGTCAGTTTTTAACTTGTTATAAAAGGCGGGGCTAGAAAGCTGGCGGTCAGTTTTATTATATACTTACATGTACCAGAGACCACCTTACACGATCACGATTTTGGCAAACATTTGAGGATATTCTGAAAATTACCCAACATCATCGGAACACACAAACTTCACGCCCAGTTTCAATTGATAACATCAAAAAGGTGAGGACCTGAACATCTTTACCCATACATTTCATTGTCACTGGCGGCAATCTTGTTTTTCCGACCAGGACCGAAATTGAATAAAAGAAATATGTCATGTTTTTCATAAATTTAGGAGCGATATAAGGGACCGACTAATTGTTTTGATTTTTTTGGGGGAGGGATGGGTTTACAAATAAAAAAAAGATGTGACATGGCGGAAATAAATAATTTGCCAGAGAACAACATGTAAATAAATAGTTTTTTTTAAATAGTTATTTTTCGAAGCAAAGTCCCCAACCGAAAATTGAATGGTCGTCCTCTAAAATATAGTCCATTCTAAATCAAATTTATATGTTCAAAACGATTATGCAAAATTACTGTTTTTACGCGTTTTTTATTTTGAAACCACTCGAGTCGATGTCACCATTGGCGGATCAGAGGTCCCAGAAGAAATTCACAAGTCAAGAGGTCAGACTTGTCTGAAATGAAAATTTTAATTCGCGTTTTATGGAAATCTTAAAACTACAGAGATTTCATTCCGTGCATTTCACTCAGTGGATGTCCTTGGTACTGGATTTGGTCTCCTATTTCGATATTTTCGGTATTGAATACTTCTTTCTGACTATTTTTGGATTATGGCTATCATATTATTTGATTCTAATGCTATTGATGAAAGGTTACTCCTTGAAACACGTTTGTAACATAGTAAATTTTACTGTACAGGTCTATTCTGCAACTTGGGGGGTATATTTTTGTATTTTCAGATTACATAAACTTTTTTTACTCTGTGGATCCTCTAATTGAAAGAAAAAAATAAAGAAAAAAAAATCTATCCTTTTTCCATTTGAAGCAGAAAACAGCCATTCCCGTAATACTTTTAGACCAACTATGCGTATAGCTTAACTACATCCATGCGAACAGTAAAACATATAAAGCAGCCACAGCCTGCTAAGCTTACCTTGTTGCGCAGCATTGTCACATGTTGCACATGTCAATAAAAAGGAATGGACTATAATCATTCTTTTTAACAGATTCGGTCATGCATAAAATGTATTTTACAGACTGCATCGAAAGCATGCATTGTTGTTGTCATCCAAAAATGCACCATACACACCAATATGGTTGAT
Organism: Modiolus philippinarum; assembly: GCA_002080025.1. Taxonomy (NCBI): domain Eukaryota; kingdom Metazoa; phylum Mollusca; class Bivalvia; order Mytilida; family Modiolidae; genus Modiolus; species Modiolus philippinarum. The sequence continues at coordinate 15,700 of MJUU01053045.1, read as the reverse complement.
GTGGGCCATGTCAGTGAGCGGGAATAGACTTTAACCATTCTACCTAACCAAGTCACTCATGCACAAAAATGTAGGTCACAGACAGCATCCAAAGCATGCATTGTTATTGTCACTCCAAATGTATCATACATACCAGTATGGTTGATGTGGGACATATCAGTAGGCGGGATGGACTTTAACCATTCTACCTAACAGAGTCGCTCGTGCTTAAAATGTAGGTCAGAGACAGCATCCGAAGCATGCATTGTTGTTGTCATCCAAAAATGCATCATACATACCAGTATGGTAGATGTTGGCCATGTTAGTAGGCAGGAATGGACTTTAACCATTCTACCTGACCAAGTCGCTCATGCATAAAATATCGGTCAGAGACAGCATCCAAAGCATGCATTGTTGTCATCCCAAAATGTATCATGCATACCAGTATGGTTGATGTTGGCCACGTCAGTAAGAGGGAATAGACTTTAACCATTCTACCTAACCAAGTCGCTCATGCGTAAAATGTAGGTCAGAGACAGCATCTGAAGGATGCATTTCAATCGTCCGATCCCAAAATGCATCAGGCATTCCAATATGGTTGATGTAGGGCATGTCAGTAAGCATGAATGGACCTTACAGCTGATTCGGCTGAGCATGTTGCAAATAAATTACCTATCTTGCTAGCTATGTTTGGTTCTTTGTTTGGTTTACCTATGATTGTGTAATGCTTTGAATAACAAACTCAGCCGTCCAATCAGAAACCATCTTTAAATGAACCATGAGAGTCACACCTTCAGGTGAATTATAGGCTGTTCCAGATTGTATATAATTTGTAAGCATATCTTGCTTCATGGACATATATTTTCAAATGTAAGAAATCAGTGGTGGCATTTACTTTAAAATAGTCAATATTACTAAATATTGAACCAAAAGTGTTTGTAAACAATAAATAATAGCAATAACGACGAGGAGAGGCAAATTATATCTAGTTAATCTGCAGGCTTCAAACCAAATATAAAAACTTTATACCTTATAAAAACTGCATAAAATTGTGACTGACAGACCGACAGATAGATGGACAGATACCTTTATCACTATATACATGTATTAATAACATGCAGATATTATTTTTCAACTTCAGATAAAACTATAGTTTTAGTTATAGTTATATGAAATGCAATATAATCTCTCCATTGCCTTTGGCATTTTGGACATTTAACTACATGCATCAATACACATCCTTAGGCTTAGCTGACTTAGGTAAAAAGTTTGCAGACTTTGATAGAACGTGGATACCTGAAATTGCTGTAACCATTCTTCCTAACCGGACGCCGACGCTAGGGGTATCACATAAGCCCCCTTCACTTCGTGAGGTGAGCTAAAAAGTGTTGCACTAAAGTATGACCTACAGTAAAATGCTGCGTACAGTTACAAATATTGCATCCAGTGCTACAGCCTAAATCTATATTCAAGTCCTGTTAATGGCAGCCTGTATTCATCATATGCTATCTTTGGACAGAGTTTTCTAGGGGAAAACACTGTAAAACGTTTGAAATTACCACAAGAAAGGGTAAATTTATAAAGAAATTGGGTCGTGACTGACAATATATGCATTTATATCCATTTGCACTCATCATTCCCGCTTGAGAAAGCGTAAGCTTAAAGGACATATGATATTGAAGTAATTTTTGAGTAAAAATTCAGAAAAAAGTATGTATTTTCTGCAGTTGAAGTTGCTGTAGGTCATACTTTACTGCCCCCTACTTCAGATAATTAAGTACACTTGTCAGCTATTTATGTCAACATGTCGGATATTTATGTTGACTTGTCAGATAATTATGTTCACTTGTCAGATAAAAAATATTTTTCATCATATGGTACATGTATATTGACCAGATAACGCCAATGTCTGCCATCCAAAAGTCAACATAATTATTTGACATGTCGACATAAGTATCTGAGAAGTTGACATAATTATCTGACAAGTCGACATAATTATCAGACAAGTCAGCATAATTATCTAGCAAGTCGGCATAATTATCTTTCAAGTCAACATAGATAATTATGTCGACTTGTCCGATAATTATGTCGACTTGTAAGATAATCATGAAGCATCAGTATGGGGACCGATACCGTTTAACAGAGTTTGGGATCTCTGGCATGCCCATTTCCTGTTTGACGGAACAAAGAATATTTTTCGCGTCTTGAAAATTTCTTTCACACTTTTCTCTTGAACCACATACTGCTTGCATTGTTTGCAGACATAGAGGTGAACCTGGGACCCTCAAGTAACTTTTTTTGTAGCACACATAGCCAACCACGAGGGTTTACTCTGTAATGGTTGCGAAACCTGGTTTGATTCATACTGCCAAAATATTTGCTCAAAAACATGTAATCCTTATCCGATCATCCGTGCTACTCATGGACATACAAATGGTGCGGAAATCAAAATCATACTAACAACAGCATTTTAACACACCACTGTCATCTCTGTGTTCATCAAACATGTATGACTCCCTAAGTAATACTGCATGATGAAAATAACCATGATTCCCTAACTATGATATCAACACCCATAAAAGGAAATACAAATTGGCTTAAAAAGACATATTCAGCCAGCGACAAATAAAGGAGGATTATTTTAGTTTTTTTATGATCCTAAACATCAATTTTCAATCTAGTGAAAAAAATAGCAGCTTCCATCAAATGCTCGACTATAAGTGCCAAAGAACTTACTAAATCAATATCTTTGGTAAATAAAACGAAATGTCACATATGGATCCTTGGTGATTTCAACTATCTTGGATTCATTTAGAAAAACACACCTATCCTAGTATAAAACAGAAATTTTTACACCAACCAATATACGAAGAATTCACGGCTATATTAGAGGAACACAACTAAGTTCAAATGGTAGAAAGACCTACAAGAGTGAATAACAAGACCTTTTCCTTACAAAATACCCAACTCTTGTAAATAAAATCGCTACCATTCCTGGTTTATTGAAGTACAATTCACATAGCTGAGTCTCTCACGTTTTATAATTTATTTGTTTAATCGGACATAGTTGGTTAAGTTTATGCATATTGTGATGAAAACAGACACATGCACAAGAATTCGTTCGGCACAGTGGGGCGCACAAAGATGGACGACACCAGTTATCACAATATATTTTTATATGAATTTATACAGGACTTCGCTTTCAAACAAGAAATTAAAGTACTTATTTTGAAAATTTCGTTTCGGCGTTCATCAGAGTTGAAACTTTAAAAAGTTATCTTTATATTGATGTTTTTTAAAATTAAATCGGTTAACTAAAAGACCGGTCACTTTTACTTCGAAAATTATTAGTAAAATTGGCCCTTTTCTATGTATATTCCAGCTTAATTTCAAGTCAGTGCATCATTTCAATCTTGAATTAAAAATACTTCTAGTTATAACTCAAATTGGGCGTTCAACCACTGGAAACTAGAAATAATGTTGTTTACAAGGATATTTTTTATTTCAAAATAAAATAAATTTATCACCGGTCACTTTTAGGTTCAAAATGATGAAATTTTCAATAAAATACAAGAAACCATACTACCCCGCTGTGTGTAAATTATATCAATATCGGGTGTTAATTGTGTCATTAATATGATAACATTAACCACATGTATTTGGATGTTAGGAATAACTTAATATTGAACTTTTTATGGCCATCGATGAAGGCGGGTTTTATTTCGTGCTTTTTTATAAAACATTGTTCAAAAATATATTCGTGAAAACTTGCTACATTTGTGTACACTAGCCGCAAGAGTCTGTTATATTTTCATTAGGGGGTCGAACATTTAATTTGTACATGTGTGTGCGGGGGGATACTGGGTTCTTGGGCGATTTTGTAAATAAAATAATTTAATCTGGATGCCAGTTAAAATATATATTCTACTCGTACTTGTTATGAAAGTAAATAATGTAATTTTGATTTTAAGAATAAAATTTTTGTTGCAAAGGCAAATAAATAATTTTGATGTGACATTTGGTGAAAATAAATACTTTGTTCCAAATAATTAAATTGTCGAGGCAAAATTGCTCAAGCCCCGAAAATCAATCGTCGTCCCCTTATTCAGATAGTCTATATTTCAAACACTGTTGCATTTTATTGATATTCAATACAACTTCAGTTCAGACAATAAGCTCGGTTTGTGACCCTACAATTTTATATTGACGCCATAAAATTCTTAACTTGAATACAGTAACCTAGTTTATAGATAAGGCAAGAAATCAGTCAAATGCAATTTTATATTTTTTGTTCCATTTTGAAGTTAAAATAATAGAATTTTAATTCTGTGTTGTTTTTTTTTTTTTGTTTTGTTTTTGTTTTGTTTTGTTTTTGTTTTTGTTTTTGTTTTTGCTTTTGCTTTTTTGCTACTTTACACAACATTTTATGGGACTCGATTGATGGCCCTTATCACCGCCATGTCTGCTTTGTGGCTGGATCGAGTAAGATCCTGACCCATGCAATGAACAGGTTCGATCAGGCAATATTTTGGACTGCAGCTATATTAATACCATTCGATTATAAAATAGAAAAGAATATGATAAAAGATTAAACTGTATTACACTTATTTTTGTCTGAACCTTGCGGGATATTGCGATAATTTGAATGTGTTTTTTAAATGATGCTCACAGACTATATGTTGTTCCATTTGCTTAATCTTACCATGTATTTATAGGGATTTTGTCCCATGTACATTTA
>MJUU01053045.1:0-10181 GCA_002080025.1 Modiolus philippinarum | reverse complement strand
AAAAAAAAAAAAAGAAAAGATAAATAAAAACAAATAAACAAAACAAAACAAAAAACAAAACAAAAACAAAAACAAAAAAAAAAAAAAAAAAAAAAACAAAAAAAGAAAAAAAAACTTACACTCCTTTAAAGTTTCGTGGGTATGAAATATTTGAACAATAAATAGTCATATTTTGAGTTTTTAGTTTTTTTCATCCTTGTTCCTTTTTTTATTATTATTATTTATAACCAAAAAGCAGTTCCTTGTTGAAATCGAAATTCCTAGTTTAAACATGGGGTCAATTCCAAGTTAAATAAATACAAATTATCTCCAAACATGTCCTGTGTAAACAATCGTTATCATTTACATAATTTATGACATCAACTTGTTATTTTTTTTACATCAGCTTGTTAATTGTAATAGGTTACTATTACATCAATGATAGTTGTCCTTCTTATTGTGGTACGAGTTATCCGCCCCTTACCGAACTGATTGTTCAGTATGTTTACGGAATCTTTTATGCATGATATTAATTAAAAGTTTGCTGTGGTTTCGTTTTTTCTCAACTTTTAAATCAAATGGGAAATTTTCCTGACCTTTTTCACCTTTGGGCAAGTCTATTCGCGGAAAGGTAATGATGTATATTCCGGTCAGTAACTTGCCTACAACTTAACATGAAATCCAGTTGATTTAATAAAACATGATAAACAAAAAACTTGACCATTGTTTGCGTAATTATAAATGATCATTGGTTAAAATTGTGACACGATGACAATTGTTACGTAACAGGTTTCAAAATTAAATAAAAATTTGTTTACTTATACGTGGATATCAAATGAAAAAAAATGATCTAAAATGTTTGACGATATTTTAAGAATTTATACGAATGAAGCACATTTAAAGGGTATAATTGCAGTCAATATATAAGAAAACGGTAATAGAATTTTATCTAAAACATTCGAAGTAAATTTAGATAAATAAAATTACATGCGACTGATATGCTTTAATATAATTTGTATACCGAAGGGCTCATATATGCGACCCCCCTTTCACTTTTTCCATTATTTTATTGTAGTTCTAAATTTACGAGATTGCTTAAGTGAATCATATTTTCAGTAATTAATACAATATGAAACAAAAGTCATAATTACAAAAATATATATTAATTGAATAATCTTTTTTTTTAATTCATTTAAAACAAACTTTCCTGAAAGTCCAATATGTCCATCAGTACACTTGGTGAAGATTGAGAACGAATATTAGGAAAGTGATGGAGTACGTGAGGCGTTGGATGAATCTTTCATCATATACCTTGATGATAGCGATGGTGACAATAGTGACGAGGAGAATGACGATGGTAAATTTCGTTAATACTTTTACTAATTTTAAGCAGCGTTTTATAATGGTAACATAAAGTGTAAGAAGAATACAAATTGACAAATAAAATGGAAGATGTGAATGAACGATTTATGAGGGGATGGACAGGGGGTGTCTTTATCCCTTCTCCTGCCCCATTGCACCTTTCTCCCCTCCTGCCCCATTCTCCCGTACCCTCTCTCCTTTCTCCCGCCAACTCTTTCCTGTCTCCCATCCCCCCTCTCCCGGTCTCCCTTTCATTTTTTTCTCTCCCTTCTCCTTTCTCGTCCCTTTTCCCAGCCTTTCTCCTGTCCTTTCTCTTTCTCTCAGCTCTTTCTCCGGTCTCCCTTAACCTTGTCCGCCCCCTCATTTACAATTAATCTTATTATTCATATCTTTATAAACGAAAAAGTATATTGCCGTTCACGATCTGTTTCGCGTTTTCCTCTTTCGATACACGAAAGCTTTGAAACTGTATAGAATTGATACGCTTAGTATTTGCCTGTTCTCTCCTAATTCAAAGTATGGTTTGATTTACTTAATATTTTACAGTTGTTTTTGTTTTCAGTTAAAATACTTCATGATAATTGCCAATAAAGTTATCACCTAAATATAATTGAAATACTTTTATCGTGTTTATATATGTTATTTAGTTTCATTTACAGAATGATACAGAAGAGGACAGACGATAAACAGTGCAATATATATGATTTATTACTTATTAAACTTACTTTTCATATCTGTTGTGTCGCTATTGTCATCCATACATGTCTTTATTTACCTGTTATTTACCTGACTGTACACCACTATAATTAATGGACTGGTTCATTTGCTTTCTTAAAATTTCTGAAAATTCATCTGTGTACATCAAAATCAAGAATGTATTGACTAAAAATTAAAAAATGAAAATTTTCCGTACGATTCTCCCTATCTAATTTTCTGGTTTTTTATTAAATAAATTTAAATCTTAAACAGCTAGGTGAATTGTACTTTAGATCATGATGCAGTATATGGGGATGTAAACATCAAACCACAGGTTAAAGCCTCGTAAAGTGTCCGTATTTAAAAAGGTGGACTGCGATAACTTCAAAACAGACATAAATAACAAAACAGCGGAATTACTGTGAATTTAGTTTCTGCATATGTGTATTTTAAAAACCTGTGTCTCTTTAGTGCAGATCAAATCAAAACATTTGGAAATTCATAAACCGAAATGTGTGAATACTACTAAAAACTAAAGACTCTCAAGAGCCTGTAGTTCATCTGATCCAAAGCTAGAATAGACAATAACCTCAATGATAAAGGGTCTCATTTTCTAGTGTGACAATAAACAATAAACAAATAATGAACAAAAAGGGATATTGAGTAAATGTACATGGGACACAATCCTTATAAATACATGGGAAGATTAAGCAAATGGAACAACGCTTTAATTGTTGTTCTTCATCTTGAAGTCACCAAATAAATAAACCTAGATGTTATATGACCCACTGTGTCAGAGGAGATGATCTTTGTATGCATTTCCTATATAAACATATGCTTCCTGTTGGCGGCCATCATTGATCTTATATGAACTTCCTGGACACATTTTTAAAGTGGGCGAACAAAGGACCATTGTTACCAATTTGGTTCAAATAGGAAAAGTTGTTTCAGAGAAGAAGATCTTTGAATGTGTCTTGCAAAAGGGTCCAATGTTAAACTAAGTTCTCCAATGGCGGCAATCTTAGATATGATATGACACGAGCTTGCCAGACAGATTTTTCAAAGACAGCCAGTGAAGGACAGGTTTGGTTCCTATTAGCCAAGTAGTTTCAGAGGACATGATCTTTGAATGTGTTTTCCCATAAGGTCCAATTTTAAAATTCTCCGGTGGTAACCATCTAATATCCGATGGGGACTTGCCGGACACTTGTCTTAAAGGGGACCAATAAAGGAAAGTTGTGACCAAGTATGGTTACGATTGGACGAGTAGTCTCAGAGGAGAAGATCTTTGAATGTGTTTTCCCAAAGAGTCCAGTGTTAAACTAAGTTCCCCGCTGGCAGCCATCTTGGATCGTATGGGGACTTACCGGACACAGTCGAACAACTAAGGACAGTTGTGACCAAGTATGGTTCCAATTGGCCAAAAAGTCTCAGAGGACACAATCTTTAAATGTGTTTTCCCGTAAGGTCCAACTAATTTACCCACTGGCGGCCATTTTGATGAGGTCCACAACTTCCATCATGAATATAAAATGTAGTCCATGACATACTAAACATATTCCCTTTAAATCTTAACCCCTATCTCAAATCTATATTGAATACAAGGCAAAATGTATAAAGGTACAAAACAAGAGGCTCTCAAGAGCCTGTATCGCCCTCCTGATTCCTATGCAGCACTATAATTCCCAATTGATGGTCAATCTTTAGTGGGGTATGTACATAAAAATCAGAAACTGTTTATGAAATTTGATTAAAAATTGTTCAAGCACTTTCAGAGAAGATTTTTTAATACAGTTTCCAAACTTAAAGGTCTTATCTTAATCTACGTTCCCTGATGGGAGCTATTTAACATAAAACTTTTAAAGAGGGTCGCCCAAAGATTATTAATTCTACTGAAACTGTTCAAGCAGTTTCAAAGGTGAAGATCTTTTTATGCATTTCCCATTTGGTCCAATGTTAAACTAAGGTTTGCTATTGGTGGCCATGTCGGAAGACGGATCAGCACCAAAGTAACAAACTTGTTCAAAATCTCACAAGTTTCATTTATGCAATGTTTAAATTGAATCCGTTCAGTGGTTTTTTTTATTATATCTTCGTTTGCATTTCCCCTTAGGGTCCGATTCATCGCTTGCGGCCATGTTGGATGATGCATCAGTATCCAAGTAATAACACTTGGTCAGCTTCTCATAAGCATCATTTATCCAAAGTTTGGTTTAAATCTATTTAGTAGTTCTCTAGAAGAAGATCTTTTGTTAAATTAAGTTCATAGCTGGTGACACTTGGTCAGCACCTGACAGGCATCATTCATGTCATGTTTGATATAAATCCATTTAGCAGTTCTCTAGAAGATCTTTATGTGCATTTCTAATAGGTTTCAATGCTGTCGGTCATGTAAGGATCGGCGCCAAAGTGAAAATACTTAGTCAGCACCTTATAAGCATAAAAATGCCAAGTGTGGTTCAAAGCAATGTTTCTCAAAAAGAAGATCTTTGTATGAATTTTCTTATTGGGTCCAATGTTAAAATTTAGTTTTCCGCTGGCGGCCATGTTGGATGACGGATCGACCCCAAAATAGCAACACTTGGTCATCATCTCATTAGCATCATTCATGCCAAGTGTAGTTCAAATCCATTCATTTGTGCTCAAGTAGAAGTTCTTTGAATATTTTCCCATAGGGTTCAATGTTAAAATTTAGTTCCATGCTGGTTGCCATGCTGGATGACTGATTTGTAAAAAAGTAACAACAATTCGACAGCACCTCATAAGCATCATTCATTACAAGTTTGGTGCAAATCCATTCAGTTGTTCTCAAGAAAAAGTTCTTTGTATGCATTTGTCCATATGGTCAAATGTTTAAATAAAGTTCCCCTCTGGCGGTCATGTTGGATGACGAATCGGCTAAAAAGTAACAACATTTGGTCAGCACCGCATAAAAACATTCATGCCAAGTTTGGTTCAAAACCATGAGGTGGTTCTTAAGACGAAGTTCTTTGAATGAATTTTCCCATTAGGTCAAATGGTAAACTAATTTCCCCACTGGTGGCCATCTTGAAAAAGGTCGGAAAACTTGACCGTGTACAGTAAAATGTAGTCTTTGACATGCTGAACATGTGATTAAATCTTTACCTCTATCCCGAAGCGTTTTTGAAATATAGGACAAAAAGTATAAAAACACGAAACATTTTACCAATGAAGGGCCATGGCTAGTATACAGGTACTACTAGTATACTTGGATTTTCTTCAAAATCTCCATGTGGGTAGCTGAACAATTTTGCAATTTAAACTTAACCTCTATCTGTTATAGTTTTTCAAATAAAAAAAAACATCAAAATTTTGAAAATTTTACTGAAAAGGGGCAATAACTCTGAGATGGGTCATCGGCATTGGTAGATCTTATTGTGCTGATAAATTTTACCTTTCGAGATATTTGATATCTGTAATGGTTTTTGAGTTATTTGCCAAAAGCTGTAATTTACCCCCATGTTCTATTTTTAGTAACGGCAGCCATGTTGTTTGATCTAAGACATAGTAAACTGGATACCCTAGTAATGATTCAGTTGAAGTGTGGTACCATTTGACCCAGTGGTTTCAGAGGAAAAGATTTTTGAAATTGAGCTAACAACGGAAGGACGGACGACGTACGCCAAGTGATGGCAATAGCTCACCTTGCTCTGAAGGGCAAGAACTCCTCTATAAGTATCAATTTGTTCAAAAATTTCTAGGTTCGTAGATCTTGATACGTTGAACATTTTTGCAATTTAAAGTTGACCTCTATTTCTATTTGTTATAGTTTTCTTTCTTTTATATATATATATATATATATTTATATATTTATATAATTTAAAGTTGACCTCTATTTCTACTTGCTATATAATGCTTTTCTCATAGGGTCCCATGTTTTAAACTATGTTCTGCGCCGATCGGAAAAAGTTTGAGACCTTCCATACATCACTTCTGTAAAGTTTGGTTCAATTTGCTTTAGTAATTTCAGAGAAGCACATAAAAGCTTTTCCCATAAGGTCCCAGGTTTAACTAAGTTCTGTCCTGGTGGATATGTTTTTTGGCTGATCATACAAATTTTTGCAAACTAAATAAAGGACCTTCCAAACATCATCCCTCTAAGATTTGGTTCAGTTTGCTTCAGAACTAGAGGAGATAGCAAATATATGCTCTTCCAAAAGGGTCCCATGTTAAACTATGTTCTGCCTCGCGGCCATGTTTTATTACTAATTGGAAAAATTTCGGGAATCTACATAAAGGACCTTCCATACATTATTCTTGAAAGGTTAAGTTCAATTTGCTTTAGTAGCTTCAGAGGAGATAGCAAATATATGCTTTTTCCATAGGGCCCCGTGTTAAACTATGTTCTGCCATGCTTTTAGCGGATCGGACAAATTTTGACAATCTACATAAAGGACCTTCCATACATCATTCCTGTAAATTTTGGTTCAATTCACTTCAGTAGCTCAGAGGGGATAGCAAAAATAAAATCAATATATAGGTTTAAAAAACTAATAGAGAACAAATCACAAATAGAATCTAAGAAGGAAAGCCAAAATCAGCTAAAAACAGTGCTATGCGGGAGGGAGATACTCCTCAGTTTTAATTTTTTTTTCTAAAAATTTAGATATTGCAGTGTAAAAGAAAGGAATAATAAAGAGAACAGGAAATGTCTACAACTGCAGAGAAAACATAAGCACATTCCACAATGTACCGAGGAACTGCAAAAGAAAACACAGAAAGCAGCCACAACCTGCTAAGCTCCCCTCTTTGCGCAGCAGTCACAAGTTGCACATTTCAGTTAACAGGAATGGACTATAATCATTCTGTTTAACAGATTCAGTCATGCATAATATGTAGTTTACAGACTGCATCCGAAGCATGCATTGTTCTTGTCATCCAAAAATGCATCATACATACAAATATGATTGATGTGGGAAATGTCAGTAAGCGAGAATGGACTTAAATCATTCAACCTAACCAAGTCGCTCATGCATAAAATGTAGGGCAGAGACAGCATCTGAAGCATGCATTGTTGTTGTCATCCCAAAATACATCATACATACAAGTATGCTTAATGTGGGCCATGTCAGTAAGCGGGAATGGACTTTAACCATTCTACCTAACCAAGTCGCTCATGCGTAAAATGTAGGTCAGAGACAGCATCCAAAGCATGCATTGTTGTTGTCATCCCAAGATCCATCATACATACCAGTATGGTTGATGTGGGAAATGTCAGTAAGCGGGAATGAACTTTAACCATTCTACCTAACCAAGTTCCTCATGCGTAAAATGTAGGTCAGAGTCAGCATCCGAAGAATGCATTGTTGTTGTCATCCCAAAATGCATCATACATACCATTATGGTTGATGTGGGACATGTCAGTAAGCGGGTATGGACTTTAACCATTCTACCTAACCAAGTCGCTCATGCGTAAAATGTAGGTCAGAGACAGCATCCGAAGCATGCATTGTTGTTGTCATCCCAAAATGCATCATGCATACCAATATGGTTGATGTGGGCCATGTCAGTGAGCGGGAATGGACTTAAACCATTCTACCTAACCAAGTCGCTCATGCGTAAAATGTAGGTCAAAGACAGCATCCGAAGCATGCATTCCAGTCGTCATCGCAAAATGCATCAGGCATACTGTCAAAACCAGTAGCGTAGACACAAACAGTCTAAGGCTTATAAAGTTTTTGATGTTTAATTTCTAACTAGGATAAAAGGATAACAATGAAATTTACATCGTATGAATTAAAAATAACAAATGAAGAACAGTTATATTCCGTCCAGTTAATGTATTTTCCACAGAGGATTTTTTTTGACTTCACACAGAGTTCTGACAGCACTAAGCTACATGTATGAGCACACCGCTCCTGGATGTTCACTTTCAAGTCTCTTCAAAACGTGTTTTCTAGACTTGCCACAAGTCTCTCTGTAAACAGGTGTTTGATAGTATTCTATACATTTTCATATCAAATTATTTTTTAAAGGGACTATAACTTACAGAGAGATTTGTGGCAAGTCTACGTGTTCCGGGACGTGTTCTCCTAACTCTCCTTACTAACTGCCCAATCTAAAAGATACTATCTTTATATCCCTACATTAATGCATGCAAAAGTAATTAAAGGTAATAAAAATTGACATATGTAGAACCAAACTGTATGGAAAACCCTAGTCAAAATAAACAAAGTGATAAACTGCAAGTGAACCAGAATAGTTCGAAATGTACATCAATAAATCTGTCAAAGCAACTAGACATAGTTGTTAACATTAATTAAGATGAAATTTTACCAAAAATCAGTTTATCACACATCCCAATATTATTGATGTAGGGCATGTCAGTAAGCAGGAATGGACCTTAACCATTCTTCCTAACCAGACGCGGGCGCCGACGCGGACGCTAGGGGTATCACATAAGCCCCCTCACTTCGTGAGGTGAGCTAACAAACCACAAATGAAAACAAAACAGAAGACAAACGTAAACAATGATTAGAACTCGGGACAGCCGGACTTTGCACCGGTACTAGCAAAGCTAGCGGTAGGGTTAAACTGGTTTATGGGTACCCAAACCTCCCTTTTATTGTCCCGTTTTCCTATAGTAGAATAAACATACGAATAAAGCCAAAACAGGTAGACTATTAACTCCATGGCCACAATCTTGAAAAGGAAAAGGGACAAAACGTTATCTTGAAAGATGGGTCAATGAGTGCTCGCTGGCCGCTAAACTGCCGTCTAGCTCAAGGAGCCTAGTCTGCTGGAAAATCACTGTCGCACTACGTGAGAAAAATCAAACTCAAACTTCCAAGATGGGTTTGAAAGAATCATGTATTTCAAAAGTCATCGGCAGTATCAGTGAGAGGACAGTATGCGTGTAAAACCGCCAGATCATTGGATCCAAAAGCCAATTTAACGGACAAATGCAGAATATCCTGTCGGTATCCCCTATTGCGTAAAGAATGTAAGTAACGTCCTATATTTTCTGAATTTTTAATCAGTTTCTGACATTTTTTAACCATGTTTCCGTAAAATTGAGGATGAGAAATGCCTTTAGTAATAAGCTGTTTGAGAGTGACATTATATTTTGATATCAAATGTTCATATCTTCTATGAAACATTTTTAAACGTATTTAACAATTTATGAAATCTGTAACCTTCTTGTAAAAGTTGGAAGTGAAAAGCAAGGATTCTTCTCTAAAATCACCTACAAAAATCATTGTTCCTGGACTTTCGATGGCATAATTAAGGCACTGAATCTTTTGCAAGACAATATATTTGTTTGTTTTGGCAACAGCATTTATCAACAAGTCATTGGAATTCCAATGGGTACAAAGTGTGCATCTCTCAATGCAGATCTTTTTCTCTTCTGTTACGAACGAGACTTTATAAAAATACTACGAAATGAAACCGTACAAAACAGTGATCAACTTATTTCTTTTTTCAATGATAACAGCAGGTGTATCGACGATACCCTTACTATTGACTAACCCAATTTTTGGACTATGTCGACCTCAATTATCCACAAGAACGGAAACTTAATACAGCAAACAATAAGTCTCAATACTGCCCATTTCTCGATTTCACTATCATGATATTCATCGTTGACTCCGGTAGAACTAAAACTAAAATTTATGATAAAAGGAATAATTTTGATTTCACTATTACTAATTTCCCTTTTCTTGACGCTGACTTTCCTGTAGCTCTATCATACGGGGTATATGTATCTCAATTAGTACGATTTGCACGCGTCTGTTCTAAGCTTGACTACTTTAATGAACGTTACCTTACCATCACATCCAAACTTTTACAACAAGATTACAGATTTCATAAATTATTAAACACATTTAAGAAGTTTCATAGAAGATATGAACATTTGATATCTAAATATGGTGTTACTCGCAAACAGCTTATTACTATGGGCATTTCTCACCCTCGTTTGCAAGGAAATGTTGTTAAAAAATGTCAGAAATTAATGAACAACATCCAGAAAAACTTGGACGTTACTGGGATATTGACAGGATATTCTTCATGATTCTGTTGAACTGGCTTTGGTCTAATAACCTGAAGAGTTTACAGGAATACTGGCCTATGACAGTGTTTTACCAGCAGACTAGGCTCCTTGAGCTAGCCGGCAGTTTAAC
>MJUU01053043.1:215606-231711 GCA_002080025.1 Modiolus philippinarum | reverse complement strand
ATGGGATTTTTTTCTTTGGATTCCTCCTAAGCTTTCAGAGGTATGGCAACAGATTTGGCGTGGCTCTTACCGTTTCAGAGCTACATGGGGTCAAAGGGGCCGAAATTGCAATTTTTCTTAATATGTCAAATCTTTATTTTTCATCAGATTTCGATGGAATTTTTTTCTTTGAATTTCTATGGATGTAAAGTTTTAGTTGATAGTACATATTTTGCATAGCTCTTACGTTTTTTACATCAGTAAGTGATCAAAAGGGTTGAATTTTACCCTATTTTGTTTCTAGCTAATAACTCTGTCAAGCTTCTTTTTGTGTCCATCTAATTATTGTGTCAAGCTCTTTACTGTGTCCACATTCACTTTAAACTACTTTTGTTGAAATTTCAGTGGTCGACATGCTGCAGTCGTATCATGCTGCGCTCGGCGTAGCCCTTTATTTTTTAATGCTAAGATCTTCATATATGTGTTTTATCGGAAAGAGCTTTCCAATAGTATAAGTTTCTTTTTGCTGAGATAATAATTTAATTCTGAAATGCCTCGGCGAATTTTAGAAGAGACCACGTCTTTGGCTTCTATTTTTGTCACAAACAATACATGCGAGCCTATTTTTAAGGGGATTCAGCTAAACTGTATTTTGATTGGTCATAAAAATAGAAATTCCATGCTTCAATTTCGTGCAACCCGAACATTTTAGCATGTCAGTATGAGAATCTACGGAGGCTTACGTTTTGAAATAAGACGTGTTTTACCCACTATTCTCGGTCAAATGGAAACTGAGAGATATTTTTACATAGGTATGTGTTTCCTCGAAGCCATTCAATTGTCTTTTTTTATTCGTGGCATTTATTAATACGTTAGGAAATACGATTATTGAAAGGGAAGTCACACGAAACCCGGTTGTCATTGAGTTTATTTTTCCTCTTGATACTCTTGAATTTTTTTTTGAAGAGACAAATAGGACACTAAAACTCCGACAATTCTGGTGGAAGTCCGACTTTCACCGGCATTTATCAATTGACCCAACATCCAAGAAAATTACCGATGATTTTTTGGGTTAAATTTTACCGACAATTTTGCCAGACAAACACCGACAATGCCTGTGAATTCTGGGGTGACAAGGGTGAAAATTGTCGGACCAGAGTGATTTTTAACTGCCTCTGTTTGTACTGTATGTCAAAGTATGATGAAACCTGAAATCTGATGAAAAAATAGAGATATTCAGTTTCCTGCTAGATTTTTCAAATTTGTAACTCAAAAACAAGCTGACTTATCAATTTTTTTGTGCATTTAAAATCATCTATAAGCAGAATACAAATGTACATATAAAATCAAAATAAAACTTACATCTCCTAGGGTTCAGTGTTGACTTGTTTCACTGTAACTATATGTTCATTTATTTAAAGGTTCAACAAGCACAGCTACAGAAAATGTTAGAACAAACAAATGAAACAAAGAAGTTAACAGAGGTGGATTCTCAGGAGAAAGTAAAACAGATGGAAATGAAAAAACAACATGACAACAATATTGTATCACAACTGAAAATTATTGTCGCTGAGAAAGAGGCCAAAGTACATGCATTGGAGGATGAAATTGAACAGTTAAAGTTAAATGTAAGTATTTTGTATTGTGAATTTCACCCAAAAAATTATTTTGTATGAAACCTCCAGGTTCTTGGGGTTGGCCCTGAATTTGAAAATAGCTATCTAGTGAAAGATGTTTTGAAAGTTTGAATTTGTGGTACACTTAATTCTTGATAGTTTATTGTTTATGAATTACAATGCTCATAGTTTTAGAATATGAAATAAGCTCTTTCTAGTTTCTGTCCAGTTTTTCACAGGTCTTTTATAATGGTGTTGAAACTTTTGTATTTACAACTGAGGTGAACCAGTCTTTGAAAATTTCCCTCTAAAACTATGTTTCTTAGTTGTAGTGCAACACCCAAGAATGATTGTTATCAATACAAGATTTTAATGCAACATTTATATAATGGAAGTTTTGATTGGTCAAACTGGAATTCTTGTTAATTCTCGTTCCTTGTAGTGTTACAATTACATAAAATAAAAAAAAAACAAAAACCAACAAGAAATTGCTTGATTGCATTAGAATTCCAATAACAGTACATTATTTTAATACCCGAGGGCGTCAATCTTGATTTGACGGTCAAAATATCTGTTTGCAGACTCGGCTATACTTAGCATGTAAACTGCATTTTGACCATTAAATCTAATGTTGACTCCCTCAGATATTCAAATAATGTACTGTTATTGCTTAAATATGAATGTAAGGATTACCATAGAAATCATAGTTATGTTATCATGGAACTTGTTATCATTATTTGAAATTGTTCCAGAAAAATTGAAATGGGGGGTTTGAAGACTCTTTTTATTGACCCCCACCACCCATAGAATTCCTCCTCATATGTACAATATAAAAGGATGAAGAAAACACAACCACCCACAGCAATTTATATGAGGTGCCTTCAAAGGGTCCCATACCAACTTTTCTGGAACAGCCCTAATGCTATTCAGAATATTTTAGACAATTTAGATTTAATTTCCTTTTTTTTAATAATAATAGGCACATTCCTATTAATCAAGGTTGAGTCAGTATACAATTTATCATCTGTTTAAGTAGTAACATGCAAGTTACAACCATCAAAACTGAATGTAAGACTGTCATTCTGCTATGCTAGCTTGTTGACAACCATCAAATGTTTACGTTTCAGCATTTACAGAAAGCTCAAATAGAGAATGCTAACATGTTATTTCAACAAACAAATACTGGTAGACCACCATCTACTAATGAAAATGTAGAGTTAGAGTTCAGACTATCCTCTGTTACACCTACAGACTCTAGGTAGGTATATAAAAATATTTCCTATTTGAAAGTCATTCAAACACTTCTACCCCTGTTTTGTATCCCGCATACAATCTACATCCTTGTAAAATCTACATATAAATTCTGCATTTTGTAATGTTAGCTATGCAACATTAACCCAGCCATGACCTCATTGATATTGAATGTAGAGGGTGATTTAGGCACGAAAAAGTCATTCTGTAACTCTCAAAAATCACAATAATTGAAATGGGAATTCTGTGAACATTGATGTACATAAAGGGGTAATAAAATAATTCATTAGATATAGTGATACCTAACTACATTGTATAATTCCTCTCATTCAAAACCACAGTTTTGAAAGTCTGTTTTTCCATATTTGTATTTACATCCATTATAAATCTCTTAGACTTAGCAGAAACCCTCTATACATGTGTTTTTACATAATATTTTTATGTATATGTGTAAAGTTGAATAGATACCCCAAAAAAGAGTTGTATTTAGTTGTAATATACTTAAAACTTGGAAATTTTTGCGTGGGGATAATTTTCGTTATATTTTCGATCAAGAAAAATCGCGAAAATTCCTTCCACACGAATACATTGGTTTTGAAGTGTCCTATGTAAAAGCAATGACATTTGCGAATATGAAAGGCCTTGAGTGCAAAAATAACCCCATTGCTAAATGTTTGTCAAACAAAATCGTGAAAATAACATCCCGCGAAAATTTCCACATTTAAAGTATATTTTTAGACACACAGGGCAACACAGCTGAAAATTGTAGCATTATTACAATAATTTTTTTGTGTCAAAATTTAAGGAAAAATAAGTCGTTATGAGTAATTTGGCTACTGGTATACAGCCATATGGATATAGTTTACTATTAAGTACTTCTCCTTTGAACTGAATTTTAAAATGTATATTTTGTACTAGGCACAAGTCTTTCATAAAGCACAAAGCATATCTTTCTTTATATTGTAAACATTGAAGTTTTTATGTTATTTTTGCGACTTTCGTTATAAACAAAAATCTGCAAAAATTTCCCCCAATAGTTTTGTTTTTGACATGGTGAAAGCAATGACATTGTCGAATTTGAAAGACTTAAAACGTGAAAATACCCCTTCACAAAATGTTGGCTAACAAAATTACGAAAAGTACCCACACGAAAGTTTCCAGGTCTACAGTATATGAAAGATGTTTATTTTCTAATGTATTTATATTACAGAATGAGTGACAGGCCACCTACTGTTAACAGTATGATAGAATCAGCCAGGTCACAGTCCAGGAAATCCCTTGTCAGAACACCTTCATTTACGGTGTAAGTTAAAATGCTTTCAAACAAAAGGTCCAGAAAAAAGGGTTTGATACATCCATGTCCATGGTGTTCTAGTTATAGGGCCTGTAAGTCTCGTCATGTGACTCACGAGAATCCACGATAAACCGGCAATTTGAAAACGTTTCCCGCTGAAACATGACGTCTGAGGATTATGACGTTCAAATTTTTGTTTGAAACGTCATATATCTTTGTTTAAAATGTATCTTCCGGGTACAGTTTTTGGTCCCAGAAGTTCCAAAATTTTACGAGACTTACAGGCCCTATTGCAGTTAGAGCCATCCAAATTTAACTGTACTTCTACAAAACAAAGGACTAGATTGATTAAATAGCTGCCAGTGCATCACAACATTGGACTCTGTAGGGAAAAAATATTTTTTATCCCCCAACCCCTGAAGTTTGCTAAGTATTCCAATATGCACATGAATCAAATTTAATCTCCAACTAAGATCAAAAACTCCTTTTAAACTACTGACGCAAAAGATGCAAAGGTCAGCTTGTCATAACAAATGATGCAAAAGGAGCTTAGATGAACTTTTTTCCCTTTTGAGACATAGCAGTTTCTTTGAGACATATGACAGTATTTTCAGGAATGATTTAGTCAATATTCAATTCAATATGTTTTAATACTTTATATACTATATAAATAAATTTGATTTTAGGAATAATTTGGATAAGAGAGCAGTAAATGAGTTGACCTACCAATGTCAAGAGTACAAAACATTAATGCAGGTTGCTGAGGTAGAAAGAGAAAAACTAGCTGAACTGGTACAGGTTTTACAGAAAAGGTAAAGATACTAGTTTCATGTGAATTGATACCTGATCTGTCTTTGTTGATTATGTATACTGCAAGGAACTATATTCTCTTATATTCATTTTATGACTTTTATTATATAGTGATAAATATGATACCCTACATTCCACAAGTGGGGGAGGGGTACACCTGTCTTCCTGTCTGTCTGTCAGTCAGTCATTCTGTTCTGTAATTCTGTTCATCCCTCAGATTGTCCATCCTTCAGCCTTAATATATTTGGTCACAAAATTCTCTGCTCTGCCTAAAGGAATTTATTTTGAAATTTGTCATTTTGCTTTACTGTAATGTTTACTATGCATGTGATAGAAAATAGATATAGTTTCCTGAAATCTTCTACTAAACAGCCTAGCAATGTCATCCTCTGCCATTTTTGTATGCTAAAAGATAAGTAAAAGTGAAATCCTTTAAAACACATGTGAAAACATCCATTTTTTCTCAGATAATACAAAGATGAACAAGACTAAACAAAATAGGAAATAAATCTGGATCCATTTATAGAGAATTGATAGCGAAATAATTTATCACGATATAATATGAAATTCCACAAATTAAGATTTCCAGGAATTCATTGATATCAATATTTTTGTGTTTGTTACAGATCTGATGAGAGCACACAGAAACTGTCAGATGTGCAGAATGAACTTATAAGCCAGAGGAAGAAAAATGCTATGTTAGAAAAACAGATCGGAAAGTCAAAAATAGAACAAAATAAAAACAAAGGTATGTTTCTTGAATTCAAATAGATAAATTTTATTTTCCTTGAGTGTCATTGTTACTTAATTCTTTTTATGCTTATATATCAAAGATCATCAAACATGAAACTTAATACAAATATTGAATTTTAATGAGGTTTACTCTTGACTGTACGGACCTCTTCAAGATTGGTTGGTTGAGGTTAACCAATCCTTGACCAGGTCTGTGTAGTCATGAGTAGGCCCAAATTAAAAGTCAATTAATGCTTTATTAAATAATCTAAGGAATTGGTTTTTGCTGGTTTGTAAGATCAGCATTTTCGTACCTGTCCTGGGTAGGTTATTAAAAAAAGAAAATTTTGAAATTTCAGAAAGTATATTTTATATTCAGCAAAAAAAAAATATAATTTTTCTTTAAGTTTCATTGAAACAGTTTATGTTCTAATTCACTATGTTCAAACGAACATAAAGAATTTACTTGCGAAACTTGCTGTTATTTGTATATACAATAGCCGAAAGATTGCATCAGAAATAATATATTTGTTATAAATGAAGACATTTTTCAAAATTATGGATTTCCTTTGTTTGGATTCTAGTGCTGCTGATGAGGAATTAATTTCCGAAATGGCCATACAGCTCATTAAATTATTGCAGTTTGAGTTATCATATGTGTTATTGTCTCATGTTCATTTACTCCATATCCTTTCGTGAAATATACTAGATTTTTTTCAGGCACGGTGACCATTTCGATAATAATAAATCGATATATATAACATTCAATATATCTGACACAGCCGTCAAAGTTCATAAGGCAGTCCATATAGACATTTTAACTGGTAACTATGCAAATCTAAAAAATACAAAACATACAAAAGTAAGTATTATAAACATCCAGAAATTTTAACTGAAACAAAAATAAATTTTAAACTAAGTAGTGGAGTGGTCACAGCTCTAAACTTCGATAACTGAAAAATCGTGCTCGACTCTTTATATACCTCATCAAAAAAAAAAAAAATTGTTATACAACAGATAATTATATGTAATCAAATTACCACGCGTATTGCAAGTAAATATATTTATACAAGAGCTAATCGAAATTAAAACTACTTTTCTTTATTCTCATTTAAAACTTTGACAACACAATAATGAATTCTATGCTGCTTATTTAAATTCCCTTTTATGTATGCTTTGCTTGTAAATTTGAAAGGGGCTTCTTCTTGTATTTATTGAATTGTATGAATTGAATTCCTATCTATTTTAATTCTGCTTATTTTTTTATTTTGCGCACCATATCGAAACATTCGACGGTTTCTGTATGCAACAGATGTCAAAAAGCTGAAAGCTAGAAAAAACGCCCTGTTCGATTGGTTGTCTCTAATTGGTCAACATGAGGTCTACTAACTCTGAGGTACATGAAAAGAAATATTGTCTCGGCCAATCTGTGAAATGTTACATTCCTTATCATTTACTAATATCATTTCAAGGATTACAATAAATAACATCTGCATAGAATTTCAAATTGCCAGCAGTTTATATTTCAAATTGCCAGCAGTTTATAAAGTTCTTTTTTTTTCAGATGGTCTGCCTTCTTAGAGGAAGAAACAGACAGGTAGAGCCAGCATTGTACTAATGTTCTTTTCTCAGATAGTCTGCCTTCACTTAGTAAGAAACAGACAGGTAGATCCGGCAGCGTATAATTGTTCTTTTTTTTTTAGATGGTATGCCAAAACTGAGTAAAAAACAGTCAGGTAAAGCCAGCAGTGTATTTATGTTTTTTTTTCAGATGGTCTTCCTCCATGGAGTAAGAAAAAGTCATCTAGAGCCAGCAGTTTATAAATGTTCTTTTTTCAAATGGTCCACCTACACAGAGTAAGAAACAGTCAGGTAGAGCCAGTAGTGTATTATTTATTATTTTTTTTCAGATGGTCTACCTCCTACAGTTTTTATGCTAGAAAGTTTAATTTTGTAGATCATTTGTACATATATTGAAGATGTGCATGTGGTAAGGAATTCGATTTTGCTTCATTTTTGTGAAAAATATACATTGTTGAACTTAGTCATTTTTTGGTGATTTCTTAATAGAGGGTACATAGTTTGTCCGCACAAATCCTCTTACAGTTTTGAAGCTAGGAAGTTTTTATTATGCAGATCATTTATACCTATATTGAAGATGTGCATGTGCTAAGGATTTTGATTTTGGTTCATAACTTGTTCTCATCCTGATCAGGTTGAAATATTGCTCATTGGACGTTAAACTCTAATTAATCAATTAATTTTTGTAAAAAATGTACATTGTTGAACTTAGGGCTGTTCCAGAAAAACATATATTGGACGGGGGGAAGGCACTTTAAAATTGCTACTATGGGTGGTCGTTACAAATTTAAGTCAAAATTCACAAGTAAATAAAAAAATCCTATTGTTCATGACAATTAAAGGTGCCTTCCCCCTGTCCCATGTATGTTTTGCTGGAACAGCCCTTAGTCATTTTTGGGGTGATTCCGTTAAAGAGGGTACATAATTTGTCCGTGCTACTCCTCCTACAGTTTTGATGCTAGGAAGGTTTTATAATGCAGAGCAATTGTACCTATATTGAAGATATGCATGTGGTAAGGATTTTGATTTTGGTTCATTTTTGTCAAAAATATACATTGTTGAACTTAGTCATTTTTTGGGTGATTTTGTAGTAGATGGTACATAGTTTGTCCGCGCAACTCCTCCTACAGTTTGATTCTAGGAAGCTTTTAGTTTGCACTTAGTTGGACAAAATTGTACCTACATGTATATTGAAGATGTTCCTGTGGTAAGGATTTTGATTATGGTTCATTTTTGTCAAAAATATACATTGTTGAACTTAGTCATTTTTTGGGTGATTTCATTATTAAAAGAGGGTACATGATTTTTCCACACAACTCCTCCTACAATTTTGCTAGGAAGTTTTTATTATGCAGATCATTTTTACCTATATTGAAGATGTGCATGTTATAAGGAATTTGATTTTGCTTCATTTATGTCAAAAATATACATTGTTGAACTTAGTCATTTTTTTTAGTTTGTCCGCGCAACTCCTCCTACAGTTTGGATGCTAGGAAGCTTTTACTTTGCACTTTATATGGACATTTATTGAAGATGTTCATGTTGTATGTATTTTGGTTTAGGTTAATTTTTTTCAAAAATATACATTGTTAAACTTTTAATTTTTTGGTGATTATGTAATACAGGGTAGTTTATCTGGGCAACTCCTTTAGTAACATGTGTTTAGCGGGGCATCATATTTGTCTTACAGACACAAATATTACTAAGAAATCCCAATTTGATTCAATATTGCGCGGGGGCATGTCATCCTCTAGTTTTGTTTTTTTTTCAGAAGGTCTACCTACAGGGAGTAAAAAACAGACAGGTGGAGCCAGCATTGTATTAATGTTCTTTTTTTTCAGATGGTCTGCCAACATGGAGTAAGAAACAGACAGGTAGAGCCAGCATTGAATAAATGTTCTTTTTTTCAGATGGTCTGCCTACAAGGAGTAAAAAACAGTCAGGTAGAGCCAGCAGTGTATCAGCCAGTATTAGAGACTCCATAGCATTTGGTGATATGGAAGAAGATGATCTGCCACAAAATATGAATTTAGAAGAATTAGTAACTACGTAAGTCTTTAAAATAATACCATGATTTCAAAATTTATCACATTAATGTTTGGTTACATCTGTGTTTTGTTTTCTTAGATAGGGATTAATGACTTTGGGATGAAGATCAACAAATAGTCACGAATGGAATAGTTTGTTGCTGAAATCCAGAATATACCTTGGTCATTTGGATGCAACAGGCATTTTGTTCATTTCTAAGACAATTCAAACAGGAATGCTTCATTTTATTGTGTTCATTGATTCGGATCTATGATGGTGAAAAACATGATGTAAATTGTGGAAAAATACAAATTAAAATGGAAATGCTCTAAAGATATACAAACTTGTATTTGTTTGCATAAACAAATATATTAATTCTATAGTTAAATAAGTTGAAATTTTTTTATAACTATAAATTCAAAAAATGAATGCAAAATTTACCGACAACTCATGTTTTTCTGTTATTGTTACTGTGTAGATCTATCACATGTTGGCTGTTTACTATTTAGTCCAGAAACAAACCTTTTTCCTTTCAATTTTAATCTCTTCAAACGATAATTACAACGTGTTAGTCATATTAGAATTTTTGTCCCATCACATAAAGCATTGAAAAATTGGAGAAATAATAATTTTTCATAAAATATTTGAAGCAGCATGATTTGGTTTAAATGGCATGTACCCTACTATCAGTAAATGTCATCCAAACAGATTAATTAATTTTGTGAAGTTTATATTTAGAATTGAATATAAAAAATAACTTTATTATGAAGTATCTAGGCTTTGGTGGCAAATTGGTTAAAGTTACTGTGAAAGTACTAATGTTCGTGTGGTTCCAAATTTTGTGGATTTCGTGGATCATTGAAACATCGAAATTAAGTTCCCAACGAAGTGTATTTTACTCTATAGCTTAGAATTCGAAACCACGAACTTAAGTACCCACAAAATAATGATATTTATAAAAACCACGAAATTGATGTCCACGAATAAAAGTGCTTTCACAGTATTGGTTTACTTGTACAACTGCTAAGTCAAACACCTTTGTGGTCTTGATTCTGCAATTTAACAAAAAAGGTCTCACTAGACTTGCAATGGTACATGATGATTAAGTTTTGTGAGTAATATAGATTGCTATTTTCTTTCTTGGAACTCCTGCCTCTTCACTACTAAATTCATAGCTTTGAAACAATTGAAGTACACCTGAAGTTTACCCAAATATAAATCTTTCAAAATAGTTACATTTTGGTGACAGCTGTATTTTGTTATTTTCTAAATAGGAGTGATTAACCAAGTTTTCCTAGTTAGATCTAAAAGTTTTGTAGCCATTGTAAGAAGTGATGTCACAACACTGATTCTAATGTCCTTATGTAAATGAATGTGGTATTGACATGAAAAAAAATTCCCTTCAGTTGCCTCTAAAATCAAATCTTAATAGATATATTTAACAATCTATAAAATGACTAATCCAAAAGTATGATGTGAAATATTCATCTTGTGACCTAAAACTCTATAACTTGCTCATGTGCTTGTTGCATTCTTGAGTTAACAAGTTTTTCAGTAACTTGATGTATATTCTCTTACAATAATAATTTTTGATTTTCTATACTATTATTATTGTGCTTATATAAATGAACATTATTATTTTTTCAGGCTTGAAATACAGAAAGATGAAATAGATTCTCTGAAATTAACATTAAAAAATACATTGAAAGCAAAAGAAGAAGATTTAAAGACTTATTCCAAAATGATGGAAGAAACTAAAACAGTTTTTCTGCAAGCACTCAAACAGTTTAAAGAAAATGAACAGGGGACATGATAATAAGAGATGTTTTGTATATATCATTATTTGTTGTTTGGAACAGAAGTGTTCTTGATAGGTTATGAATGAGTTATATTTGAAATGAATGGCTGAGTGTCTTGACAGTATAGTTTGCACCATTTTACATGTATATGTAATTTTAGAAGCCATTCATGATGGGAGTCTTGAGTTATACAGTCAATCTGTCATTCGGAGCTGGTATGTAAGGTTCATATGGTGTATTGTAATATCAAGCCTTCAGATTTGAACTAGAACAAATTCATTTCAAGCTTAGTTTATGTTTGTGTAGGAGCATTGTGTCAGTTTGTCTACATAAAGGTTCTGTGGATTTGAAAATGAAAAAGATTGTTACTGACTGTACAAGAAAACAATAGAAAACTATCTAATTTCATTTGATTTTTTCACAATCGTTATTTTCATTCAACTATCCAAAAATGCAGAGATCTCTATCATTAAATTTAGATCTGCAGACTGTTTTAACATGAAATGCATTGGAAAATTTCAAAATTCTGACCTGAGACTGTATAATCTGTACCACATTCATTATGTCATATTCTATTCTATCAGATACCAGTCTATTATGTTAGTCATGTAGACATTTTATGACACATCAGTTAAAAATAAAATCTTTAACTTAATCTTAATCTTAAACGTACTAATTTTTGCTTTTTTCATGGTTGTTTCTGGAATGTGAAAAATAGTACCCGTGAAAAGAAGTTTTTATGTAGAAAATGTAGAAAATTAAGCCTTTTTAACATTGCAAACCATGAAAATGGATGCCTGCAAATATGTCAATCTTTTATAAACTGTGAAAATAAGCACCTGCAAAACTTAATACATTTACAGAAATTACAATTCTAATATGATGTATCTTAAATTCTTTGTGTTCACACCTGTGGTAAAATAGTTATATATTTCTGCTCTTCCAAAATCACCCGCACATAAATGTGGTATAAAAATAAGTAAATGCACCTGTAAAATGGCTATTTTTATACCTTCTTGCTTTGTATAATTTTGGCATGTCCACATAAAATAAATAACAAATAACAAGATGTGTTTTTTTTTTTTTTTTAAATATTTTGTTAATTTCTGTACATTCAATTAGCAGAAAGGCCATCATTTGTCTCTACCTATTAGTGCTTCACTTCAAAATCCCCTTTTATCTGTCCTATTGGAATAGAAATAATTTATGTAAGCTTTAATATATACTGATTTTCCCACCGGTTGGCCCTTTATGCCGATATTTTGTCCCTCGCTGACGTTCAGAGTAAAATGTCGTGGTAAAATCAGTAAATATTCAACCTCTCGTGAAGGATTTCTTAAAAACATATTTATTTTCAATGGAATTTTTTTATGGTATTCTTTAGTATTGTGCTTCTGTATTTAACATGTACATGTTGCTATGGAAACAGTATAGAATTAAATTTTGAAAATTTAGTCTTAGGTGTTTATTTTCTCATTCCAACAATTGGAGCTGGACTAAGATTGCTTTCCATGGTAGAGACAGCATGACTAAGAACAGAAGTGTGCAACATATCCCCGAAGGTCATTCTCAGTTTTGTGATTTTTTAGACCGCCAACCAAAAAACATGGCTGCTGTTGCAAAAAATAGAACGTGGGGTTTAATTGCTGGTTTTCTTTTGCAAATAACTCGTAAAAACCGATACAGATATAATACAGATATTAAAAAATCTGACATAGGGTAGAAATGATCAGCATGGCAAGATATACCCACCTTGCAATTTGATGAAAATAGGAAAACCCGTCTTGGAGTTTTTGCACTTTTTAGTTCACCTGACATGAAGGTTCATGTGAGCTATTGCCATTACTTGGTGTCCGTCCATCCATCTGTCCATCGTAAACTTTTTCAAAAATCTTCTCATGTAAAACTGCTGAATCAAATTTAACCAAACTTGGCCTGAATCATTACCAGGGTATGCTGTTTCAAAATTGTATCCAATGAGTCCGAGGACCAAAAAACATGGCTGCTGTTACTTAAAATAGCACATAGGGGTCAATTGCTGTTTTTTTAGGACCGCAAAAATTTTTGCTGTCATATATTGGTATGGTGCTGTCGTCGTTGTCGTCATCGTCGTTGTCTGTAGACACTTTTGTTTTTGGTCAATAACTTTTGTTCCAGTAGATCAATCCTTATGAAATTTAAAATAATGTTTTTTGGTACAAGAGGAAGGCTTACAGTAGTTTTGGTCATTGTGACCCCACCTGTTTTTAAAAAAGGGGCCAAAAAGGGATATATTGGGTGTTTTCACATATTTGTCTGTAGAATCTTTATTATTAATCGGATTTTGATGGGGTTTCTTTCAGTGTGCTCGTGAGGAAATTTCCAATCTGAAGTATGCAACGGATTCCACGTAGCATGTACCATTCCCGAGATAAATGGGGCCCAAAAGGGGCGAATCCAAAAAAATTTTTTTTAATTTTTTGTCCGATTTGGATGCAGTTTTTTCCAATGGATTCCTTATGAAACATTAACACAGCACTCTGCTATTAGATTTTTGGTAACTTGTTTGCTTACCTAGCTTTGAGGGGCCAAATTACAAATTTGCAAATTACCTAACATTTTTATTTTTCATCGGATTTTGATGGGATCTTTTTCTTTTGATTCCTCTTGATATAAGCTTTCATGTGCAGTAATATGTCAATGGATTTGTCGTAGCTTGTACCGTTTTTGAGCTATAAGGGGTCGAAGGGACCAAAACTGCAAACTCGCAGATTACGTGAAATTGTTATTTTTCGTTGGATTTCTATGGGATTTTTTTCTTAGGATTCCACTTGATACAAGCTTTCAGCTGTATGTCAATGGATTTGGTGTATTTCTTACCATTTTTGAGCTATAAGGGGTCAAAGAGGAACCATAAGGAGTCATAAGGACTAATTTTCATTTTCCCTAGTTTGTGTCCAGCTAATTACTGGGTCAATCCCCTTATTTTGTCCTTGCAATTATTGTGTCAAGCTCTTTAGTATGTCCACACTCACTTTCAATTACACTTGTTCAAATTTCAGTGGTCGACATGCTCCGGTCGTATCATGCTGCACTCGCCGTAGCCCTTTATTGGCAAATAACTCAATAAACAGCTGCGCCAAGTCGCATGATACGCCCATCGTCACTTAGTGATTAAGGTAAGGGGTTC
The DNA here is from genome assembly GCA_002080025.1 of Modiolus philippinarum. NCBI lineage: Eukaryota > Metazoa > Mollusca > Bivalvia > Mytilida > Modiolidae > Modiolus > Modiolus philippinarum. The sequence continues at coordinate 217,452 of MJUU01053043.1, read as the reverse complement.
CCAATTCAAAAGCACCTATGACTTCCTAATTAAGCTTCACAAAAAGGTATACAGATTGTAAGGCCATCATACCTAATACTTCTACAAAGTTTGAAGAGAATTGGCCAAAAGGTTGTCAAGTTGGAGCGTGACATGTAAAAAATTGCCTTAAAATTGATGAATAAAGTCCCATAACTCTTGAAACAAACACTTGAAATTTCATGAAAAAGTATACAGATTGTGAGACCATCATACCCAATACCTTTACAAAGTTTAAAGTAAATTAGCCAAAGGGATCTTAAGTTAGAGCGTGACATGTAAAATATTGACGAATAAAGTCCCTTAACTCTTGCAAGAAAAATCGAAATTCCGTGAAAAAGTATACAGATCGTGAGGCCATCATACATAATACCTCTACAAAGTTTGAAGCAAATTGGCAAAAGGGTTGTCAAGATAAAGTGTGACATGTAAAAAATTGCCTTTGATTTAACGAATAAAGTCCCATAACTCTTGCACGAAAAATCGAAATTCTGTGAAAAAGTATGCAGATCGTGAGGCCATCATACCCAATACCTCTACAAAGTTTGAAGCGAATTGGCAAAAGGGTTGTCAAGATAGAGCACCGCATGTAAAAAATTGCCTTTAAATTAACGAATAAAGTCCCATAACTCTTGCCAGAAAATTTGAAATTTCACGAAAAAGTATACAGATCATGAGGCCATCATACCAAATAGCTATACAAAGTTTGAAGTGAATCAGCCATATGGTTGTCAAGTTAGGGCGCGACATATGAAACAGATGGACGGACAATCGGACATTGGTATACCATAATACGTCTGTCATTACACGGGGTATAAAAACCGTTACAGATATCAAAAATCTGACACAGGTATAAAAGTGATCAGCATGACAAGATCTACCAACTCTGCGATTTGTAAGAAAATCTGATTACCCATTTTGGAGTTATTTCCCTTTTTCCGAAAATTTTTCAAAATTTTAATTGATTGATTGATTGAATATTGTTTAACGTCTACTCAGCAATATTTCAGCTATATCAAGACGAGAACAAGTTTGTTGATAAATAATCACTTTGGGGTATGGAAAGGGCCATGGGACGGAAAATTCTGACTGCCACTGGAAAAGTAGGGTGAAATCGTCAAGGGCGGGGAATTTAGCCTTGTAGCCGATCACCTACGGACCACCCCAAAGAGAGCTTGCTACAAGGGTTCTTTAACGTGCAGGAAGCGTGGCATTTCTTCCAACACGTGGACCTGAGTTTACATCCCATCCGAAAGATGGGTTGTGTATTTATTAATCCCGCACAACCACGGAATGGGTCCTATTTCTATATCCCGGGACCCTCGGGGTCAGCCTCCGTTTAGGAGGGGTCAAAATTTTAATATTTATAATTTTTTATCAAAGAACATAAAACAGATAAAGGTCAACTTTAAGTTTAAATTGCAGAAATGTTCAGCATATGTCATATCTAATTGAAACTTTGCACAGACATGACTTATTATTAGAGGAATCACCCTATTGAGTTTGAGGTTTTTGCGACAAAAGTCAAGGTCACAATCTCCTAAAAATAGAACAGAAATCTGACAATTTATCCATTTCCAAACAGTATCTCAAGAACCACGTTACATATCGAAATGAAACTTGGCATAGACATGACTTATGATCAATGGAGGAATCCTATTGATTTTGAGGTTTGTGGGACAAAGGTCAAAGTCACAACTTCTAAAAATAAAATAATATTAAACATTTCATTAAAATCATCAAATAAAGCCTAAAATTACATGTTTTATATTTTTTGACAACAAAATTGGCCAAAAAAGATTTTATTTTTCACACAAAAGTACTATTA
>MJUU01053043.1:193157-210458 GCA_002080025.1 Modiolus philippinarum | reverse complement strand
TTTTGTTTTTTTTTTTGGGGGGGGGGGAGTCACAAAAATAATTTCTTAGTTTTGTGTTTATTTTTATTTGCTTGAATCAGTTTACATCTGAGTTGCTATGTTTTTGAATTTATTATTGTAAATTTTCCCCCGTTTTTGTCTTTTCACTTCTGTCTGTGAGTGCCGATGTCTATGCCCTTAGCCACTCATTATCAGTACACCCTCAACTATTTATATCAGCCTCGGTCTAGTAAAAATTACTATTCAGTAGCCAAGCTGAATTTCGTTTTGAACATAGAAACCAATTTCAACATTGCTTCATTGAGAAAACACATTAAATCAACTCTTAAATGAAAATGAAATAATTCTAATGTTACCATATAGGAATGACCATTGAACGTCATTTGCTACACGGAGAAGTTGCATTTTCCACTCCATTGAAAAAACACATCACAATGAAAAGATATGGAGTATATGCACATCGGACAAAGCCTCTACAAATACTTAGTTGAGCAAGGCAATGGAACGCTTTTGTTTTAAAAATTTGTTCTTCATCTTGAAGTCACGATAAGGCCTTCAGAAATGAGCTTTGCTCATACCTTATGGTAATTTCAAGATGACCCTCCCTAGCACCGGTTTTATTTATTGATTGACTGATATGGGGTTTAATGTCACTTTCAGCAGTATTTCAGCTACTTCATGACGGTAACTTTTGGTGGTGGAGGAAGCCGGAGTGCCCGGAGAGAACCACCGACCTAGGGCAGGTAACTGACATACCTACACTTACGATTGTAAGTCGAGTGCACCCTTTGTTGTAATGTACAAAAAGGGACACGAACTCATACCGCAGTGGTGATAGACTACAGTGGTTATACAGATAGTATAACTATTTTAACCACTCGGCCACCCTGGTCCCAGCACTGGTTTGAGTGGAATTCACTGCTAAACAACGGCAGCAGAACACCGGAGGAACAAAGAACAAGAATACACAAATGCAGAGACATGACAAAAGCAAGAACACCAGAAGACGGAAGACCACAACCATAAAACAGAAACAATACAACTACAACAATAAAAAACTAAGGCACTAAATGTCGAACAACGACCCATCTATGTTTTTGAGCCCATGGATACGATATCGTCATCAAACATTAAATTAACTGGTGCTCTTACAATCGCTGTGCCTGACAAAATATTTTATGAAAGGATATGGAGTAAATGAAGATGAGACCATAACACATATGTTAACTCCAACTGCAATGATTTAAATGAGCTGTATGGCCATTTCGGAAATTAATTCCTCATCAGCAGCACTAGAACCCAAACAAAGGAAATCCATAATTTCAAAAATGTTTAAAATGCATAAAACCAAACGAAATCCGAATAATCAGTTATATCAAATATAGCTAAGGACAAAACTACGATGGAGGGAGTTAATCCTTAGGTTTTAGAATTTACATAAATGTAGGTAATAGTAAATGAATAAAGTGTACACATGAGATATTATCTCGTGTACAAGTACAGCATATCTAAGAAAAATAAAGAGCATACATCTCTACCACGGGGAATTGTTGCACTATTATCCTAAGCTAATGGACAATTACAACATATAGAGTAAACAGCTGTACCAAGAGCGCAAGATACGCTCGTCCTCACTTTAAAGCAAACTGATTAAATGATTCTTGAAATTAAAAACTCCATGTGAACAAACATAACAAGGGACTTCTGATATGTATCAATTATTTTATCTGATGTTAAAAAGACAAAAATGTATAGACAGAAATTGCAATTTCATACTTTTTTTTAAATAATCAAAGTCCTATAAATCTGGAACAAAAAATCCTTCCACAAAATTAAACGATAGGGAGCTTTCTTCCGTCATATCCAACAATCTTGCAAAGTTTCAAGAAAAATGAATAAAGTGTTCTCTAGCTAGAATATGACGTGTGGACGGAAATGGTATTTCATGCTTTTTTTAATAAACAAAGTCCTATTACTCTGTAACGAAAAATCCATCGAAAAAAATAAAATAAAAGGGAGGTTCCTCTCCTCATACCCTACAATCCTGCAAAATTCCAAGAAAAATGATCAAAGCGTTCTCTAGTTAGAATACGACATGTGGACGAAAATTGTTATTTCAAGCTTTTTTGAAATAATCAAAGTCCCATAACTCTGGGACGAAAAATCCAACAACAAAATAAAACGATAGGGAGCTTTCTTCCACCATACCCAACAATCCTGCAAAGTTTCAAGAAAAATGTTCAAAACGTCCTCTAGTTAGAGTACGACATGTGGACGAAAATTGCAATTTCAAGCTTTTTTGAAATAATCAAAGTCCCAAAACTCTGGAACGAAAAATCCAACGACAAAATAAAACAATAGGGAGGTTTCATCCGTCACATCCAACAATCCTGCAAAGATTCAAGAAAAATGTTTAAAGCGTTCTCTAGTTAGAGTACGATTTGTGGACGGATAGACCGACGGACTACGGACACCGGTATACCATAATACGTCCCGTCAAAGACGGGCGTATAAAAACGAAGGGCACCCATCAAATCAAGAAAACTTGGCATTTAAAATAGTGAGATGTGGGCATTATAAACTTTTTAATGGTTTCCTCGTAAGCAAATCTAGGTTAAATGTAATCAAATATAAGCTTCAAGGACGCATGATAAAATTTTCTAATACAGACCTATTTCTGTATACAATGACTGCCAAAGACTTTACGTTGAGAGAGTAACGGATGCAACATTTGGAGCAGATCATGTAAACCCTTTTCGGAGTGTCTAATGATACCTACAGTCTTTTTTATGGGATGGGGGTCTAAATGCTATTTCTTAGTTTTTTGGTCTTGTTCATTTTTGCTTGTTTGCTTACATCTGTATACATGTTTATTATTGTAGAATTTCCCATTTTCTGTCTTTTTTTCTTCTGTCTTTGATTGCCGATGTATTCAGTCTGTGCCCTTAGAAACTCGGTATAGTAAAAATTATAATTCAATAGCCCAGGTGGCAAGGTACAATATTTCGTTTTGAACATACTATTAGAATTTGGGCTATTACTACACAGGACCTTTACCAGCCACTCTGAGCTAGTGAATCAAAAATGATTTATTTTCGATATTATCTCTTGACTTGTTGCTTCCGTAATTGTTTGCCAATATATTCCCTTGTTATTAAGGAAACCGATCCGAGATTTAATAAAGAATAATTTAATGTCACAAAGAAAACCAAAACTAGCATCACACATCAAACACATTAAAATCTAGGTTGTGCATTCATTAACAAATAGTCAGTGCAGTCATTAACAAAAGCATAACTTGATGCATCATTTGCAAAAGTAATTTTTGTGCTTTCATAAACAAACAAGTTTCTTAGTAAAACAAATAACCATACCTAATCTTAATTTAAAGTCTATGCCATTTAAATGAGATTGATTGAGAAGAAACAACCTTCAATCAACTATCTTATTTTTTTTATTTTTTGCACTATCTAAAAGCAGATCCATATAGTGAGCTTGACCAATAGATGAGAAATCTAGATCATTATAGAAATAGATCTTCTTGTATGAACCTGTATGACTTTATAAAATATCAATTTCATGGACAAAAACATATCTTTGAGTACAAAATATGAACAATCTTAAAATATACATCCTTTATTCTTGTCAATAAAGGTTCGAGAATGAATAAAAATTATTATTGCTAATTTGCCAATTATTCTATTATCACTTCAGGACGGAGCTGATACGAACATATTATCGTCAATCTCTATGGGATGTTAGCAACAGCGTATTAATATGACGTCGCGTGACGTTTCGTGACAAAAATAATTCCAAGAAAAATGTGCTATATCTAACCAATAATAACTTGTTTAATTAAAAAAAAATATTTCAGTGTAAAAGGGAACATGTATCCGATATGTTTCGATCACAGAATTGGCGATAAAAATACTATTATTAATTTGTTTTGCTCGGATGGATTTCTCAGCTCGTATGTTCTTGTGCTGTCGCACTCCATGCAATACAAGCAAAGAATTCCATACTCGCAAAACAAATTAATAATAGTATATATTTAGCTCAGAATGCTGCATTTTCTTTATGAAAAACATTTACATCATCTCTTGATATATATTGGTCATTTTAGATGTTTTTATGAAAAAATTTATATTTGCCTTATTTTGACACATTAATTATCACAGATATATAGATTCTCAATCGGGTAGTAGTGAGTTGAAATATATCTTAAATCAAGAATTTCCACTTTCAACATACGAACATTACCAAGCATGTAAACTCGAAATTTTACTATCGAGACTAATATTGAGATCCTGACTTGTTAATTCAAATTAAACATTGTCGTTTTGAGAAATTCAGTTCCAAAATATTTTATTATAATGTTGCATTAATGACAACCATGTAGCAAAATTAATAAAACAACAATTATAATTTTGTCACCCTTATTGTACTGAATATATTTACTTGCCAAGCTTACATTGTACCTGAAAGGATAAATACTGTGCCATTTAACGAAAAAGAAGCTGTCATTAATGGTAATATTAGCATTACTGTTAGCTCTGTTTATCTTCAAGCTCCTTTTTAACAACAAAAATCAAACTGAACTGGGTGTCACACATGGAGCAGATCATGTTTACCCTTCACGAAGCGTCTGATGATACCTACATTTTGTTTTTGGGGAGGAGGAACGGATTCACATTGCTATTGCCTTAGTTTTGGTTTATTGTTCAATTTTATTTATTTTTTACTATTCATAGAAATTGCTGTGTTTTCGGTTTTTTTTATTGCAGAATATTTTTTTTCTGCCTTTATACTTCAGTATGTATTTGCCGATGTATCCGGTATTTGCATTAGCCACTAACCCTACGCCTTAGAATAGTAGTCTCGGGCTTCACTGGGCCGGTGGCTTGTCATAACACAGAATCTCCAATATTAATTCTTGTAAAACCTAGTTTAGACAATAACTTTTCTTCTTTCCCCTCATGACAAGGAAATTCTTCTTTCCCCTCATGACAAGGAAATCAACATCGTGTAGTTTGAGAAAATTTATTTTCGATTTTTTTCTTTCGACGACTCGTATTCAGTACTCGATTGTCAATGTATTCGATTCTTATTAATATGGGAACTGATCCGAAATCCAATAAAGTATAATTGAATATCGTAAACAAAACCAAAATAAGCTTCATATAATGTAGAGAGTAATATCTGGGTTGTGTATTCACAAAACCTTGTTCGTGCAATCATTGAATTAACAAAAGCATACATTGTTTTACTGTAATTAACAAACAAGATTCTCCGTAAATCATATCTTGGTCGAAAGTCTATTCAATTAAAATGAGATTAATGAAAAGGAAGGGAAGCCACTTTCAATTAAACATCTTACTTTCTGGCACATGATTGATATGAAATCCAGCTCAAGACCTAAATGATCAACAACGAACATTTTTCGTTCCTTTTATTCGACATACATTTTAATAGAAAATCAATTTCATTGATGAATCATCTTGGCGTACCAAACATAAAACAATTTCAAAAAGCATAAATACATTTTTACATATTTTTTCTTGTCAGTCAAGGTTCACGAATAACTAATAACTAATGGAATAACGAAATGGTGAAATCGGTCCTCTCTTTCAACTTAACCAAATATTTTAAACTATAAGCGTGAAATACCCTTTTTTACGAAGAAACATATAAACTAGGTAAATGATTGATAATTATTTTTATTTTTTTTTAAATAAAAAAAATTTCATTAGTCTTATTTCGACATTAAACATTACAGATAATATTAACTTCTTTCTATCCAAAATATTATACTCTGATATGATATGTTATTACCGATATTTATGAACACAAAACCATAGAGAAATATTGGATCGTAGGTTGCAGCCAATATTTGTCAAAATATAGAACTATAATTCACAAATCTGTTTTCTTTTTATTTTCGCAGCGATCAGATTGTTTTTGTCACTGTGATGTACATTGTACTTTTAAATATATCCAAGAATCTTATTTCATGAAAAAGTCTATACAGAATTTAAAAAAAAAAATCTATCGACAGGCACGATTTTGACCATTCGTAAACCTTGATCTTTGAAACCTTACACTATCCAAATAATACTGAACAGTCCGTCATGAAATCGAATCTTTAAGTGATGAATATATGACACTAAAGATTTAATTTAATCGTCACTTAGAGCTTACAATCTAAATGTTGTTAATTTTAGGAACACAGAGATTGGTTTGTGCTCCAATAATTGTGAATGGTCTGTATTCATATGTAAGTACATTTAGATGTTAAGATAAGATTTCTTTAAAATTATATTTTTTCATTATTCATTTTACTTCTTCTTTATCAAACATCAGTCAAAAGCAGTTGTGTTGATTAAGTTGTGTACTTCCCCGTGCTCTGAAAAATCTATTTTGATGCATTTGTGATCCTCTCCAATATCTATAGAATCTATGGTTAGGATTAATTTGTGGTCTTATCAAGTGTTTACCAAACCTACACCAACCACTTGTATTCGTTTGTAATCCTCTGCAATGCATATTCATACTGTTGTTATAATCAATTTGTTTTTCTCCCGAAATTCCCTGGAAGCTATTGTTCGCATTAAATCTCAATCCCCTCTTTTGTCCAAAACTGTTGTTAGTATTTATTTGAGACCCATTCTGTTGACTAGGTGTACCATCACTGTCTGAAATGACTAGTGTTTCTCGTGGTTCTCCACCTAAATTGCGGATGGATGAGATTTTTGATCCTACCCTCCGTTCAACCGATCTATTATTAGGTTGAAAATTGTCTTGATTTTCATCTGTTTGGACCTTCTCTCCGTTGTTTGTATACTTGATAGCATCATTTTCTATGTTATCATCTTTTTCGTTTAAGCTTTCACCAGACATAACTTTATTTACAATCTAAGTATGAAGAAAACAAAACAATTTTGAAACACAAAGCATTACTATTGTGTACTTACTCAAAACGTTAATATTATCAAATCGTATTTTGAGGCTTTATCTTCTGAAAGTACAATACAAATGTAGCACTTACACAAACCCCGAAATATAGAGAGAACAGACCAATTACTTCTCTGAGATTTTTGTACATAATAAACAATGAAAGAATATGGAGTAAATGCACATGAGACAAAGTATCTACAAATACATGGTAGAACCAAGCGAAGGAACAACGCTTTTATTGTTGTTCTTCATCTTGAAGTCAACATACATTAAATATACCGGTACTTTATAATTATGAGATAACCATACTGTATTTTAGGATCTGAGGGGGTAAATCGTAGATTTTACTGTCGCAAACTGAGTTTTCCGGCGACGCGTTAGCGGAGCCGGAAAACGGATGCTTGCGATAGTAAAATCTTAGATTTACCCCTGAAGATCCTAAAATACAGTTTGGTTATCTCTATTCTAATGCAAATCCAAAACAAAAAAACAAAAAACATTCAAAATCGATTTTTAAATCACAGGAAGTTTGGTGTGCGTCTGCGCAAATACGTTGCTATTGATTCCGACGGTAAATCGTGGATTTTACCCCCTCAAAATTCTGACGCCATCCAATNATTAGAGTAAAATTTGATTTTTTATCATCAAGCCCTTAACGTTGTATTACAATAAAGTCGGCCATATTGTTTTAATATGGCGGTCGTATGCAAATTAGCAAACTGACCTTCATTTTGCCATATGTTATCTTTGTCATAAACATTAAAATCCAATTTGAGGCACTCGCAGTCTGAAGAGACGATAAATTACTGCATTTCATCCGTACACAGGATATAGGTACTAGGACTGGTTTTCATTTAAATTTCAATGAAATCTACCATAAGTGTACGAGGGTACCAGTGTATAGCTACTTAGTAGCTATAAACTGGATCCACGTACACTAATGATAAACATCATTGAAATTTAAACGAAAACCAGTTATTGTACCTATATCATGTGTACGGATGATACACGGCGTTCAAACTTTAAATATCACAAAGAAATCACTTTGAATGTTTTATAAGTGCATTTGAATAACAAAATACCGAAGTTACTATGAATCTAGTTTCGGCATATGCGCGTTTCGTCAACTTATATTTCTTCAGTGCAAATCAAATCAAAACATTTGGAAATCCATAAACCAAAATAATTTAAGTAATTTTATTCCTTATCAGCAGTGGTTGATCCCAAAAAGTGGGAAATCAACAATCAAATTGTGGGAAGAAACTAACACACCCAAGCAAACAGCAATGACTGAGGGTATGATGATCGCAGATTTTCCTTATTTTCAAAAGACTTCATATAAGAAATAATAAATTTTACATATTCCTGATACTATTGTAATATGATGAATTATTTTCCTACAAGCACAACATACCAAATAAAGGATATGAAATCAACAAGAGCAAAACAAGCCCAAGACAATATTAAACCAATCCTAACAGGAGAATAAATACATAACGAAATCAGAAAAGTTGTGTATAATTTGGTAGCATTTGCTAGTTAATTCTATAATACATTGCTCATAAGGGTATTTTCGACAACTCAACGGGCATGAAAATAATTTAAAAGTTTATGACAATTCATCACTCGGTTTTCTTGCAGGGATTTCATGAATTCTATTTATTCTATCCTCTTGAGTTGATTCAAACGGAAAAATCTGACAATGAATTTTTAAGATATATCCAGCTCTTGTACATATTTTCTCGTGAATCATTTAATGCTTTTAAGAAAACTGTCAATTATGACGTCAGATGATTTTAGATCTTTGGTAATTTTTACCAATACACATCTTGATAATTATTTACCAATGAGAGACAAGCGAGCATCAGTTGATCTCAAATCGACAAGGACCATTTGTAGAAGAATTCTAACGCTGACACCATTATTACTATTTTCATAATTAAAACTTACTTTCACTGTATTTCCGTTATCTACTACGACGGACTTCCGTTTGGTAACTGGACCTCCAGGGATCATCTGCTTTAATTCAAGGAGTCTTTTAAAACCCACCTCTTTTGATTTGAGGTTCCTAGATAAAACACAATAAAGAAAAATGTAGTCGATACAACATTTGATAAGTGAAGTACCACAATACGCGGGACCTTTGAGTCGTGATCATTCCGGAAACCAATCTATTATTATACGAAATAAATCAATACATCAATACCTTGAGAGGGAATAACTAATTAATGAACACTGTTGAGCTAAGGGTGATTTATATTTAATCAGTTTGTAGCTCTTCAGGTTCATTGTTTTTCGTCAATTGAAATTTAGTGAAATAATTGTAATGTAGGACAATTTATATGGTGGTACATATTTAGTTCAATAGATCAGGAATGCGGTAAACCGTCTTGCTGGTATTTTAGGAGATCGTTTCAGCCTTTAATTACACGAGAGTTCATATCTCGAATCCCGTATTATAACTGGTTTATGAAATATACATTGGCAGAAAATTAGAATGTGGCTTTTTTCCTCTTTTATTTTACAGAGCTCTATGAATTATTTTGATTTAATGACGACGGCATGTCATTAATAGATAGCCGAATAAAAGATTCTTGATTTTGGAAACAAGCCCATTGAAACCCAAGATATACCTACTAAAAAGACATAGAATATACATGCATTATAATTTTGTTTGTTTGTTAACGTGTGCGTCTAAGCTTTTTCTCAAAAGTTATTAAAGCGTGGAAAAGAAAAGGACTTTGTCCTTCAAAATTCATCATATTCATAAAAAAGAAAATCATGCCATATTCGTTTCTTGAAATATAATACAATAGATATTAAAACCCAAAATTTCACCAAAAAGGTCGATTCTTTTTTCACATATAAACTTTATCTAAAGAGGCAAAGCTTGTCGAAAATGCAATATATTTTGTTGTTTTATTACCAATGAGTTGATGTCCCTGTAGGTGGGACCGTTAGACGACCTAATGTTATCATTAGCCCAATTAGTACTTCGGTACTTGCCCATAACCAATTTTTGAAAAAAACAAATATAATGTCTAGATTTCCATAAAATTAAAGGGTAGCGTGTCTCCATCATGCATATATATCCTTCGCTGCTTTAGACCTTTCAGTTTATTTGCTTTTTATCAGCTCTTTTATATGATCTCAGTTTCTTAAATCATTACTTTTTGCAGTCATAGATTGACTTGTGATATATATTGTGATAAAGTATACTGAACAATTGTAAATCAAATTGAGAAACCAGAGGACGATACGTATTGATACGTATCACGATATGCTTGATTTGTATCGTTATTGTTGTACCTATAATTTGTACAACCATTTTGTCAACAGTGTGCAATTCTGTTCCGATTATACACCAATGTTATGTTTAACATTTGTTGCAATTGTAACTACGAACGTCTCATGGTCGTCTGTATGATTTGACAGATCGCTACAATATTTTTCTTTAGCATAAAATTATGGGAATAGATAACATAATACCGAAGTTGCTGGTAATTTGGGTTCTGCATATGCACATTTTGACAACTAATGTCTCTTCAGTTCAGATAAAAATCAAAACATTGGAAATCCGTATACCAAATATGTGTAAAGACTGGTAGAGAGCAAGTTACCAACAAGATCTGAATAGAAAAGCCAAAATCAGTTAAGGACAGAGCTATGCAGATACTCCTTAGTTTTGAGCACAATTTTGTTAAATTTAGATATTGGAAGTTTCCAGATAAAATCTATTTTCGGGCCAGCACCGAAGTACTGGCTACTGGGTTGCTGAATGCCCTCGGGGATTAACAGTTCACTAGCAGAGGCATCCGCCAAGTGGTAATAAATAACATAATACCGAAGTTGCTGTTAATTTGGGTTCTGCATGGCGTATTTCAGATTCGTAGTTTATTACTGAGTTAACACCGACTGTATCAAAACTAGATTTTTTAATTGGTAGTTCGAATGGCGCAATGCGTATAGAAAAAAATGATTCCGCTTCCGCACTATCTGATGATACCTCCAGTGTTTGTGGGGGTTTACACTATTAATAGTTTAGACTTGTGGCGTTCTTTTTAAATCTTTGTTTATTTGTATTGTCTTTGCCATCTCTCAATTTGTATTACATCAAAATTGCCGCTTTGGACTTTTTATCTTAGATTTTCCCTTTTTTACCATTTTTGAATCGGTATTTGTCAATGTGTATCTACTTTTTGATATTCCAAATATTTGATTTTTATTTGCAATGATGTGACAAAAGTTGCCAAATGGTCATCTACAAAACTAAAATTAACTGCAATGTCAAAGTTTTGTTGTTTCATTAAGCACGTCTTATTCCATTTCTTCATAAAAGCAACTCAGTAACTTTTGATAAGTGTAAGCACACAACTCAAGTCAATAGATTTACATGAAACTCTGTTGAATACACAATGAAGTGATATGGAGTAAATGCAAATGAGACAAAGTCTCTGCAAACACATGGTAAAATCAAGCAATGGAACAACACTTTTATTGTTGTTCTTCATCTTGAAGTCAACACGAGGCCTTCAACAATGAGCTTTGCTCATACTTCATAGCAAGTTATAGACGACCCCTAGCACCGGTTTGAGCGGAATTCATTGCTAGATGTCGAGCAACGCTACATCAGTGTTTATTCTGGCCATAATGCAGGATTGTCAATAAACATTAAACTGGCAAAGTGTTCTTACAATCACTGTAATCCGCTGCCCGACAAAAGCACCAGTGTCCCTAGCTGGTGGACAATCACAACATATACCAACACAAGGATAGTAAGATAACTTGGCATTATAGATAAGTAAGATGTGGGCAATATAAACAGGCGGTCAGATCACATTTTGAAATTAAAAAAATAAAAATGCAAAAAATTTGAAGTTGTGATAGTGCATATATAAAAGAACAAGTACGCCATAACTGAAATGTGAAGAGAGCATACATCTCTCGCACGGACAATTTTTTACTCAAAAACTGGAGGTATCAGAAGATAGTGCGGATAGTCTTTTAAATGCGATAGAGCAAAATAATAACAAAAAAAATACTCACCATATAAGTACTATAGCCATGAACATTAAGACTGATAACACAATTAGACAAACTATAGCAACCAGCTTATACATCTTGGCCGATTTTTTCTTCATCTTTTGCACTGGGATTATTTCGACAGCTTTAATTTTCTTCCTAAGTTTTCTTTTTGTCTTTCTCTTCTTGTCCTTGCCATACTTTGCTTTATTGGTTTTCTGTGATATTTTATTGGTCTTTGGTTTTCTTTTTCTCTTTCTCTTCTTGTTCTTGCCAAACCTTGCTTTATCCGCTTTCTGCGATATTTTATTGGTCTTTGGTTGCGACCGTAATTTCATACTACTGAAAGCTTTTTTTCTTTTCTTTGAGATTTTTCTTGGAGCCTTGATGTGACGAAAGGTAACTGCTTTCGCTTTACCTGTAATAAATGTGTGATTTCAGAACAAAATTTTCAGCTTTTGCAACTGTCTGTCTTCAAACAAATTTATTAGGTCATATATACTTTTAGTAGTCTTTTCATTTTCTTTTCTTCTTTTTTTTTGTAAGTATCAATAAATATGCACATTTTTTCATTCATGTTGAAAAATTGAAAACATTATTTCATTTACATCAAAAGTCTAGAGCAGAAATCTACACGAATTTTCATTTTTTTTTGTCCCGTACTCAAGTGGTGTCCTTGTTTCTTAGTGTTTCCGATGTTGCCTTTGTGCATGGATTGTTCGTTCTTTTGACTGACGGTTCGGTTCTCACTTACTTTCATAGTAGACATGAATTTTCCTATTAGGGCTGATAAGATAATTCTTTTGCAAAATACCTGGGATAAATACGGATACATGGAGATGGTAAAATGAAATATCAACATAAAAATTTACATTCTGCAATTTATAGGCCTGTATGTTTCTTCATAGGACACAAAAAATTTGTGATTAAATTACAATTCGAAAGATTTTGCCGGAAAGACATGACGTCTAAGGCTTATGACCTTCAATATACAGACATGTAATTTCCAGGTAGTGTGTACATTTTTAGCACCCAAAAGCTTAAAAACAAGACCTACGGACCCTTTACCGGAAAACAAGATGGTAACAAAATAATCTAAAAGTGCAAACTAGTGTATTGGCTTTTACCGGAAAACAAGATGGTAACAAAATAATCTAAAAGTGCAAACTAGTGTATTGGCTTTCTTGCAGAAATAAAAAAAAAATACTTGTTCTTCCACAAAGATCCATTAGAAACATAATTTTCTTTTTATTTGAGTTAATTTAAAAACAAGCATCGCAATCATATTTTAATACATTCAAATCCAATGCCATTAGGAATTTTCCTGTGAAAATGAAAAAAAAAATATCAATACATGATGAAAATGAAGAGCAACAATAGAAGCGTTGTTCCATTACTTGTTTTACCATGTATTTGTAGAGACTTTGTCTCATGTGTATTTACTCCATATCCTTTATTGTTTAAAAAAGACTAAAATACCAATCTAAATAGTACCCCCCGCTGGCGGCCATCTTGGATTAGGTACGGACCTGCCGGATACATTTTTTGGAAGGGACCATCTAAGGACCATTGTGACTAAGTTTGGTTATAATTGGACTGGTAGTTTCTGAGAAGAAGATCNTGATGAAAATGAAGAGCAACAACATTACTTGTTTTACCATGTATTTGTAGAGACTTTGTCTCATGTGTATTTACTCCATATCCTTTATTGTTTAAAAAAGACTAAAATACCAATCTAAATAGTACACAAAGAAACTAATATTAACCTCATATTGATAGTAAGAATAGTTTCAACAAACATTATAGCTAGAATGAAAACTAGACATTAGTGAGATGGTATCCATCTCTGTGGGCCCCGCTCCAAGTGTGACCTAGATGTCAATGGTCAAGGGTCATCAACTATTGTACGTGACATGTCACCTTGAAGCAATCTATCCACATGCCATATATCAAAAGCCTATCTCAAAAGAGAAAAAAAGTTACAGCCCAGAACCAACTTTGTCATTGAAAAAGCATGAATGTGACCCTGGCATCAAAGGTCACCAACCATGGTACGCGACAGGGTAAGTTTGGTTATAATTGGACTGGTAGTTTCTGAGAAGAAGATCTTTGAATGTCTTTTCCATAGGGTCCAATGTTAAAACTATGTTCCCCGCTGGCGGCCATCTTGGATTAGGTACGGACCTGTTGGATACCTTTTTTGGAAGGGACCATCTAAGGACTATTGTGACTAAGTTTTGTTATAATTGGACTGGTAGTTTCTGAGAAGAAGATCTTTGAATATGTTTACCCATAGGGTCCAATGTTAAAACTATGTTCCCCGCTGGCGGCCATCTTGGATAAGGTACGGACCTGCCGGATACATATTTTGGAAGGGACCATCTAAGGACCATTGTGACTAAGTTTGGTTATAATTGGACTGGTAGTTTCTGAGAAGAAGATCTTTGAATGTCTTTCCCATTGGGACCTATGTTAAAACTATGTTCCCCGCTGGCGGCCATCTTGGATTAGGTACGGACCAGCTGGATACCTTTTTTGGATGGGACCATCTAAGGACCATTGTGACTAAGTTTGGTTATAATTGGGCTCGTAGTTTCTGAGAAGAAAATCTTTGAATGTGTTTTCCCATAGGGTCCAATGTTAAAACTATGTTCCCCGCTGGCGGCCATCTTGGATTAGGTACGGACATGCCGGATATAATTTTTAAAGGGGACCACCCAAGGACTATTGTGACCAAGTTTGGTTCCAAATGGCCCAGCGGTTTCAGAGGAGAAGATCTTTGAATGAAAAGTTCACGACGGACGGACGACGGACGACGGACGCCGGACGCCAAGTGATGGCAAAAAATGAAAATGAAAAACAAAACCTAGAAGGGCGATAAAAGGAATTAACTGTTCCGTTTATAAATAGTATAACAAAACAGGGGCGGATCCAGACTATCTGCTAAATGGGGGACACACAATTTTTCCATGAGGAGGCGCTCAGAATCCAATTTTCTGAAAAATCCCGAGGAATTTTTAAATATTTTCCAACCTAAGGGGGTCCCAGGTTACCTTGCGACAACCCCATCCCCCACCCCACCCCCGCGATCCGCCACTGCAAAATATTATATTTATATGACCAAGTAACATGGGCTCTTCAAGAATTATAACATGATAAAATATATACGTTTAATACCATCTAAAACTACACACACAATGATGCTACAATCAGAGTTCAGAGATGCATACATACAGTAATTTTATATCCATGAGAAAGTTATGCTTAACACTTATCTTAACAGTAAATCTAGAGAATCATGTTTACAGGGAATTATAGTAATAACAGATGTGTCCAGTACTGCCTGGCAATAAAGTTATAATCTAATTAAGGTAGATCGGTAGTCTTCCGCCATTTTGAATTTGTTATTTATGCTGTTATGGTATTATCTGCCTTTTTAAATATGCAAATATTTTTATTTGTAATGAATCAATCAATATTATATCCATAATACAAAATGAAAAGGACCTACATGGACTTGATTTCACATGTCTTTATCTACTTAGACGAGGTATGGTAACTTGATAATTAAATAAATTAGAAGAGGATTTTTGAAAAAGGGAGATAATCTGATAAAAATATTTTACATAGATACCAGTATGAAAATTCACATTTTACAAATTAAATGGAAAACAAAGTCGGTGACCCCCAGTTTTCTTTATATTTTTTGAAAGTATGTTTAAAGGGCTTACACATGAGTAAAGTAGAAAAAAATCTATGGAATAGTTTTAAAGAAATCAACAATATACCTGTTTTTCCCTATATATTCATTAGAAATATTTGATTATTTTGATATCAGTTATTTTAAAAGCAAGCACAGTATCCCCCCTTTTTATTTTTTTTATTTCATTGCTTATATAATAAGGAAACTTTCCTGTAAAAATAAAAAAAAAATCTATGGAAAAAAATTTGGAGTACCCATCTACCTTAATCAAATCATTTAACGGTTTGTTAAACATTACAATCTTTCCCCCTTTAATCCAAATGTCAGATAATAATTGCAGAAGTATGAAATCAATTACCGTCTTTGAAATACCAATAAATTTTCTGATAACCCTAACCTTATCATTTACAGTCTATAAGAAATAGAAATATTTACAGTCACATTTTCTCAATCAGACGTTGAGTAGGTTTTCTATCTCGCATAGAACGGCGCGGTACTACACTGTCTGTTTTGACTTTGTCATTTTCATTGTTCTTGATTTGTACGGATTTTTTTTTATCGTCAGAGTTTTTGTCAGTATGTTTCGGAAACATAATTAACGAATTATCAATGTCAGCTGTTTTGTACTGAGGTGATGGTACATGTTCGATTTCATTTGGAACATAATCTCTGATTCGATCAATATGTCTTTTCCAACACAGATTGTTAACTTGTACATGATAAGTAACTGGTCCAAGTTTATTTGCAATAACACCGCGTACCCACTCTTTATTGTCTCTGTAATCACGGACTAAAACTGGTTCTCCCTTTTCTAGATTACGACGGCGTTCTTTTTCCGGACTTCTGGTTTTCTGCATTCGGTCTTCTAAATTCGGTTTCAACATATCTAGACGTGTTCTTAGTATTCTTCCAATAAATAATTCTGAAGGTGTTCTCTTAATTGTACTATGTGGCGTTGTTCTGTATGATAAAAGAAATCTCGCTAACTTTTCTGTTAAAGTTCCCTTTTCATCCTTCATGCTTTTCATTGCTTGTTTAAAAGTTCTTACTGCTCTCTCGGCCTCTCCATTTGAAGATGGGTGGTACGGAGCGGAGAGAATGTGTTTTACTCCATTCTTTTTAAGAAACAATTTAAATTCTTCAGATGTAAATTGCGGTCCATTGTCAGACACTAGATACATTGGCAATCCATTTGACGCAAACAAATTACGTAATACAGTTATTGTCTTTTCAGTCGTAGTGCTTGACAAAGGAATAACTTCAATCCATTTCGAATGAGTATCTACTACAATAAAAAACATTGTTCCAAGAAATGGTCCAGCGAAATCGATGTGAATTCGTTGCCATGGCTTTGACGGCCAAATCCAAGGGTTTGTCGTTGTATTTGCTGATTCAGTTTGTGTATATTGACATGCTGTACAATTTCGATTTGTTCTTTCAATATCAATATCTATATCCGGCCACCAAACATGCATACCAGCAAGACTTTTCATGCACACTATTCCCGGATGATTAATATGCAGTTCATTTAATATGTCAGCTTGGTATTTTTCCGGAATCACAATTCTCATTCCACGTAAAAGACATCCTTCTTCCACTGTTAATTCATCTTTGACACGATA
>MJUU01053043.1:178820-193028 GCA_002080025.1 Modiolus philippinarum | reverse complement strand
GATTCACATTTCGTTTCTTTCAGCGGTAGTCTTGATAGTCCATCCGCATTTGCATTTTCTTTGGATAATTTGCATTTTACTTCATATTGGTATCCACTTAGCAGAATTGCCCATCTTTGTAATCGGGACGCAGCCATCACTGGTATACCGTTGTTCGGATCAATCAATAAAGATAATGGCTTGTTGTCGGTGATTAAGGTGAACTTTCTTCCATAGAGATACTGGTGAAAACGAGTAACTCCAAATATGATTGCAAGGGCTTCTCTTTCAATTTGAGAATAATTACGCTCTGCACTAGTGAGTGTGCGTGATGCATACGCTATCGGACGTTCTGATCCATTTTCATATCGATGTGAAATAACACATCCTAAACCAAAAGGTGATGCATCAACGGATATTCAACACTTAAATTCGGGTCATAATGAGCTAATACTTCCGCAGAACTTAATAATTCACAAATTTTCTTAAAGGATGATTTACATTTATCATCCCACTTCCACGGCACATTTTTAGCTAACAGATCATTCAGTGGCTTAAGCACTGTAGACATATCAGGAATATATTTCCTATAATAATTCACTAATCATAACCAGCTTTGCAATTGCTTTACATTTTCAGGCTCTGGCACTTTTAACATAGCTTCAACCTTTTTCGGGGAAGGCTGTATTCCATTTTTATTCACAATGAAAGCAAAATATTCAACTTCATCTTTTAACAATGCACATTTTGACTTTTTCAGCCTTATGCCATATTCACTAAGACGATTTAGAACTAATTCTAAATTTTTTACATGTTCTTCATCACTTTTTCCGGTGATAATTAAATCATCAAGAATACACCCTACTCCATCCAGACCTTCGAGAATTTTATCCATACATTCCTGAAATATTGCGGCACTTGATGCGGCTCCGAATGGCAATCTGGTATATCGGTATAATCCAGAGTGAGTGTTGATTGCAACAAAATTTTTCGAATAATCATTTAATTCCAATTGTTGATAGGCCTGCGATAAATCTAACTTTGTAAATTTCTGACCTCCATTTAATCTAGCAAACAAATCATCGCATCTTGGCAACGGATATTGTGGTACTTCCAAGCACGGATTAATGGTAACTTTGTAATCTCCACAAATTCGCACACTACCATCAGGTTTCATAACCGGTACGATCGGTGCACCCCACTCAGAGAATTTAATCTTTTCCAAAATTCCCAATTCTTCAAGACGTTTAATTTCATCTCCAATTTTATCACGGAGAGCATAAGGAACGGGGCGAAGGTTTGAAAAATTACGGTACAACATCTTCTTTCAATTTCAGTGAAGCAGTTATTCCCTTGACTTTTCCTAATTCATCATTGAATACATCCATTTTCATAAGCTCATTAACCTTATCTTGAATAGATAATTGAGAACTAACTGACCTGATATGATTCCAATCAATCTTGAATTTCGATAACCAATTTCTTCCAAAGAGTGATGGGCCATTGCCTTTCACAATAACAAGTGATAATTTCTCGGATTGATTACCATATTTCACATTTACTTCTATTTCTCCTAATACACTAATCGAATCTCCAGTGTACGTTTTCAATTTAACGTTGCTGTTTTGCAGTTGAATGTGTGATAAGTACTTTCGGTAGTTATCCTCACCTATCAACGTTAAAGAAGCTCCTGTATCTAATTCCATATTAAAATCAATATCTTCAATTTTCAGATTTAATCGGATCTCACGGTTATCTGATGTTTTAACGGTGTATACTGTCCATTCTTCGTTTGATGAACTTTCGGAATCTTCCACTTGATGAACTTTCGAAGATTTTGCTTTGAACTTTTATGTTTCGGTGTGTTCTTCCACTTCGCTTCTTTTGTTGTTGATGCATTTTGTGTCTTCTTTCTACATTTGCGACTTAAGGTAGTAGACCTAGGTTAAGGGAGATAACTCTTTAAATCAGTAAGACGTTTGAAATAGTTAGTTTCATCAATGCTTTTTAAGCATTGACGTGAAAAAGAATAAAAAATTATCTATGTTACTCAGAGGCTTAGAATCTGTTTATGAAAATGATTTCAACAAACTCACCTGTGATTTTTAAGAGTTATGTCCCTTAACCTAGGTCTACCTCCTTAAATGTCCTACTTCCTTACATTTGTGGCACTTGGAGTTCTTATAATAGCAATGTTCAGCTCGATGTCCTGTTTTACCACATCTGTAGCACTAAATATTTTCCGTAACTTTATGCGTTGTCTTACTTGGAACTTCCTGTCTGATTCATTACTTTCCCTCTCTGCAACTTCCATTCCCACGGCTATTTCAAAAGCTTTTTTCAAGTTCAAGTCACTCTCAGATAATAGCTTCCTCTGAATTGTTTTTGAATAAAGACCACAGACAAAACGGTCACGTAGCGCTTCTTCTAAAAATCCTTTAAAATCACAAGTATCTGCTAGTTTTCTCAAATTTGCCAAGTAGTCGCGTACATTTTCATGACTTTCCTGTTTCCTATCATCGAACCTATATCTTTCAGCTATAATAAGTGGTTTTGGTTTCAAATGTTCAGTTAATGTCTTTTTCAAATCATTAAAGGACTTGGTGTTTGGTTTATCTGGTGCACATAAATTTCTTAGTAAACTGTATGTCTTTTCACCACAAACTGTGAGAAATATTAAACGTTGTTTATCGGCATCATCAATATCATTAGCATCAAAATATTGTTACAGTCTTTCTATATATTCCTCAAAGTTATTTTCAAACTTAAAGTCATCTATTTTACCGTACGTTGGCATTTTTCAGGTGTGTTCAAATTTCAGTAGTTCAGAATTGCAGGTAAAACGAATTTCATTATAATCCAAATGAAGATGTATCCTCGTCGCCAAATTATTATATTTATATGACCAAGTAACATGGGCTCTTCAGGAATTATAACATGATAAAATATATACGTTTAATACCATCTAAAACTACACACACATCAGAGTTCAGAGATGCATACATAGATTAATTTTATATCCATGAGAAAGTTATGCTTAACACTTATCTTAACAGTAAGTTTACAGGGAATTATAGTAATAACAGATGTGTCCAGTACTGCCTGGCAATAAAGTTATAATCTAATTAATCAAATCATTTAACGGTTTGTTAAACATTACACAAAACGTGCTTGAAGCAACCCTGTTGTTTGTATAACTAGTAACATTTACACATGTATAAAACTTTTTATATATGCATGTGTATATTTCAATATTTTTGTCTCGTGAATTTTCCCTAGTACTACATGTCATGTAAAACAGGCCTAATAGCAAGGCAGAAAATAAACATAACTTCAGAGTCTTTCTAGTTCGAGCAATGAAGTTAATATTGAATAATCATTATACAATTTTTGCGCCTGTCCCACGTCAGGAATACGTTGGTCACTGGCTTGACTTTGTCTTTTTATGAAATTTTAGTTTACTAATATTCGGGTCATTGGATGTGGCTTGTATCCATCGATTTTTTTTTTACTTTTGGGGGCCATTTAGGGCTTGCTATCTGGTGTGAGGTTCCTCACTGTGTTGAAGGCCATACGGTGACCCCTAGGTGCTTTGTTTTGGGTCGTTTTAACCTGGAGATAGGATGTTGTCTCCTTGACATTTACCCCATAACCTTTCTTTTTCATATTGTACAAAATTGCCTTTTGATTTGACAAAAACACTGAAAATGCATTAAAAAAGGAACCTCCAAAAATGAAGTCTTTCTCTGAAGTCTAAGATAGGAGTCAAGCTATTTCCTTACAGCCGATTTAGTTAAGCATGTACTAAATAAATTTGCAATGTGAATTGTTAGTAGCAAAGTTTGATAAAAAGTTTGGTTGAAAATTGGGGATTAAAGTTTGTTCCAAAATTATGCAATACACCTTTACAACCTATTTTCCAAATATACACAAAACCTGGAACGAATCTACTTATTACTATGTTGAAATTCTGAAAAAATAAACATTGGATTGCGGTTCAATCTCAATTTGAAGCAGTAAATTTTTCTTTCTTTAAAGCTCCATATACCCATATAATTCTGAAATAGACTATTGCGTCTCGGGCGTGATGACTGATTTGGTATGAATGGACTTTAACTTTGCCAGAGGCTTATACAAAGTTGCAAGTCGAGTTTGCTAAGTTTGAGTACATGGTTAAAATAATTTGCTGGAACACATATTTATAATAGATTTCACTTACACTGTTCTTTAGATATACGCAATTTGCTCTGATATAAGGCATAACGCTTGCTTTTCATATAAGCATAAATCTGGCATGAATAAATCCCAGCCTGCTTAGCACATCTGTTTCCCGGAATAATAAGGTTCAGTCTGCCAAACCCAGCTGAAAAGTAGAAATAAAAATGTCAACTTTTATTCTAGTAGTCGTGTTTTTATACAGGAATAGCTCTTATTATATAGACAGTGATGATTTACACAGTTTTCCTAGTTAAACAAATGCTTTATTCTCAATAGTGAAATCAAAGATTTCTTGTCAATCTTCGATGTGAGGTACGTCATAATATTATCATCAAAGCCGTTTTGAAGTAAAGATTAGGCATAAAAAATCGATACACGGGGAGAGGGGGCCTCATATATGTTGCATAAAAATCTCGGAAAACATTAGTGATGAATATTAATAAAAATGTCACTTGTCTGATTAACTTTGCTGCGGGACAAGTTCCGAAACTTGTGTAATCCTTCTGTGTTGTTGGCACATGTGACATTATTGATATTCAACTCGGTCAATAAGTTATACTATTATTAAAAACTTAAACCAATGTAATCTGTTAATAAACCCGGAAATAATCTCGTCGTCATTTTTTCCCGCGATTTTCAGCACATATTTCACTTCGCGCAGGCCTGAATTCGTGGTTCTCAGTCAAATTACTAAATCGTTTGATTGTATTAAAAAATATTTGCGTCAGTTTTATTTTGCCCTCAGTCTTTTAACGCAAAAATAGCGAAAATAAAACTGTCGCTGAAATTTGTCATATAGTCTTAACGATATCCAGAAAAATTTGGACAGTCAAGGACTTGTATATATTTTATTCTCTATTTTTTCTGAAATTACTCTTGTATGAACCTGGCTTCAGGTGGAATAAAAAATAAACTAGAAAATCTGTGAGCAAAGCTCACTGACATATACCCCCGCTCCCCATTTGATAATAAATCAAATTCTGAAATAAAAGGTGAACACCTTTTCCCCTACATTATTCACAAAGACTGTGTTCAGTGGTTCAAGAGAAGTAGCTGATAAGAGAGGGGTAAATACTCGTAATGTAATGGCAAAGTCCGTGTTTCACTATGTACTTGTATAAATCGTATTGTCTATTTTTACCTATTATTGTTTTTTGTCTATTGAACTTACTCTTGTATGAACCTTGCTTCAAACGAAATAAAAATAAATTAGAAAAACTGAGCAAAGCTTACCGAAATATATCCCCGCCAACCCCCATCCCCATCCTCGCGCCCCCTCCCCCCCCACACACACACATTTGATAATCAATCAAATCAAATTCTGAAATAGAAGTTGCACATCTACATTATATCTCAAAGACTGTGATTAAGTTTCATTAAAATCTATTCAGTGGTTCAGGAGAAGTAGCTGATAAGAGACGGTTACCCACTTATAATGTAATGGCAAAATCTATGTTTTGCTATGGGAAACCATAACAAATCAATCAAATAAAATTCTGCAATACGGTATTCACATCTACATTATGTCACATGACTGTTAAAGTTTCATGAAAATCTATTTGTTGGTTCAAGAATTAGCAGATAAGAGAGGGAACCACTTGTAATGTAATGGCAAAGTCAGTGTTTTGCTATGGTAAACCCCGAAAATGAATCAAATAAATTTTGAACTAGAATGTGCACATCTACATTATGTAAATGTCACAAAGACTCTGTCAAAGTTTCATAAAACTCTAATCAGTGGTTCAGGAGAAGTAGCAGATAAGAGATGGGTACCTTCAGATGTAACGAACGGACGGACGGAAAGTCTAAGGACGGAAAGACGGACTGACGGACAACCCTATCACTATATACCCCACTTTTCAAGTGGGGTATAATAAATCGGCTGAAGCCAATAAAGGTGGCCAACAACTATTCCCAATTGGGATCCTTATTGTCCTTTGAACACATGTCCTCCAAATTCTTCAATATGTTATCAACTGAACATTTCCACATTGCGACAGCATCCTCCTCCTTACACTTTTTGTTGGAATCGATGTGGTACTAAACAAAATGAGCCCTATTTTTACAAAGCATATTAATTGTTAATAACTTTTCATCCTTTTTTACAGAAAGACTCTTTAACCTATCATGTGGGAGAGTAGTAAAAAGTGTAGAAAAACGAATGTTTTAACACTTTTGTAGTGACTAAAAGATAGATATTGTAACAAATATTTTGGATTTTGAGAATCCACATATGATTTACCTAATTGAGTATTGTCAGGTATACTTTATCTCCGAGACTGAATTGAGTAATGAAGTGATGAGCTTAGAAAGGGGTTTTGTTGTTGGGCATTTGGCAGACCCAGTAATGTATCTCTGTAATGTATACTTCGGACGTTGTTGTCACTTTAAGTAGTTTTGGTACCGTACAGCTTAGGTACCAAATGCTGTTGTTTTCCTCACTTTGATTGATTGATACCAAACGCAGACAATAAATACAGTAACTGTTTTTTTTATTTTTTATTGTTGCGGATTCCAGATAATCAAAAGTTTCACTCGGCTGAATAAAACCAAAGAAATAAAAATTTGTTCCTTCCATTTTTTTTTCTATTGAAATTAACAGTCGAACTAGGGCAAAGTATCGTCAAAACTCATACAACTGCATAATAGATTTGTCATTATTTGTTCTCTACCAGGTTTTACACATATTTCAGTTATGGATTTCCAAATGTTTTGATTTAATCTGCACTGAAGAGACATAAGTTGTCGAAATGCGTATACGCAGAAACTAAATTCACAGTAACTTCAGTATTTTGTTATTTACAATGTAAGCAGTGAACAATATGCCTAATGAACAATATGCTTATGAATCATCATGTAACGAAAAATAAGCAAATACATTGTTTCAATCTAACGATCACAAACTGGTCAAGCTTACATACCCCAGCAAAAAGGTCAACCTGCAAATCGTTATAAACAAAACCTGGCTTATTTCTGCAAATTTTCTTATCTGAAGACATGTGCGAATATATGTCAGATTATAGGACCAAATTTCTGCAACTTTTTTATCATTTAGTTAAAACACTTACTGGCTGGGGGTACACGGTCATGTGTAACAGAACCATTACTTTTAATCTTTCCTCCCCATTTTCTTCTCTGATTCCAAATGGTTGCTCCTTCAGCTGTCACTCCAACAAGCTGAGAAAGCTTATCCTTCACTGATTTCTGATGCTCTATCAAGATGCCAACAAACGCCTTCGACTCGGTACTTAAAGACCTTGTAGATGCACATGTCAGTTGTGATAACCGTTTCTTACCAAATTTTACCCTTTTCCGAGTGAATTTCAGATATGGACGTGCTGAAATGAAAAATGAAATATTTATGGTTCTTCCGTTATCATTAGGTCTAATCGTTCTCGATATTTTTCAATTCTTTACAACTTGGTTTTCGAATGCCCGTTTCGACATGTTGCTTCGCTATTCGTTATTCACTATTGATGAAGAACGAAGAAACGGTGCACATTTACACTTATTGTGCTTAATTCAAAATTATGATGACGTCAAATAACATGTATGGTGAATAAAAGGATATGGAGTAAATGCACATGAGACAAAGTCTCTACAAANACATGGTAAAAAACAAGCAAAGGAACAACGCTTTTATTGTTGTTCTTCATCTTGAAGTCACGTCTGCAGTGTTACTGCAAACAAGTATACAAGGGCGTTTTATGTCCGATCGATTGTATGTTTTCAAAGAACAGTTTATTCACTAATTATCTATTATTTTATATATTTATTGAGCCTTCTCTTGGTTTCCAGGGCTAAATATTCGCAATATTTTCAAAGTGACCAGCTGGGCCCCTGGCCAACAGAATTCAGTAGCCCAGCCAATAACTGTGCTAGCCAAGCACTATATTGTCAGACAAAATTGCAGCATATTTTAGCAGCCATCTGAATATTAGGGCTACTGGTTCTAAAATTTTAGTACCCCATGTCATATTTTATGGGTTTTTTAGGTTCCATGATTACCTAATTACTTGGTGTTTTTATTGGTGATTAGTTAATTACCATGAGTACTTTTCATTGCTTATCAGCCCTTGCTTGATCAATTTTCATTAAATAATTATTTGTTACATGTGCTAAAACGAAGTGATTACTTGATTCCTCAGTACTTTTTATTATAACTATAAGACTCAACATTCACAATATAGATTAAGAGGAAAGTGAAAGCGATGGGTTAGCATAATAAACCACATAATAGATTTACACATGGATATTCAGTAAAATGTGTGTGAAATACATTTTTGGGGCGTCAAACATGAAAACTAGAAGTTAGCGAAGAGGGGATACGAGTGGGGGAAGATGTCAAGCTTGATGGGAATTGGAGATAGGATATGATGGGAATTGGAGATAGGATATATTTGAAGGTGGAAGAAAAGAAGGGTTTCGAGACAGTCTGTTAAGAGGTGGTATGTGGGATGTGAAGTGGGAGACAGGAGGTTGGGAGGTGTTAGGCAGAAGAGTGGGAGGTTGCAGACAGGAGAAGGGAAGTTACAAAAGAGTGACCCATGTCCACATTATCAAGTCTTGAATGAAGACTTTTAAAATTAAAGTGTTAATAAAAGTTAAAATTATCACTACAAATACCTCTTTGTTCAGTATACATATTTTTAATCTCTGTCTTGCTTCGAATCAAGTTAAAATAGTAATGAAGTAAATTTGGTTCTTCGTGAGCAAGCTGAAAATAAGAAATAATGATGTTTAGGAATGAGACTGTGAAATAAATATAATTGGAAATGCATTGCTATATACTTTGTATTTCTATAAACTTCACATAAAATTAAACAGAAATTTTCAATTTCTTGTGTGGGTCATGTAACTTTAGATAATTTTGTAAAAATGTTACCTCCTTGAATGAGCCTCCTTAAATATGAACTTCCGTGTTTTTGGATTTCTTCCTTTTTGCTTCAGTCCCTAAAGCTTTTAGTCGGGGCTTTTAGTTATGTTGTCGAACTCTTCTCTGTATTCTTATAAGTGCAAGCAAAAATACTCGTGTCGCCTTTTGTTAGTGTCTTTGTAGGAAAATGGATGACAGCGATTGTAATTTAAGTTTACGTTTGTTGACGGATCAAACGGTAAATATTTGATGTAGCGTTGTTCGACAATTAGCAATGAATTCCGCTCAAACCGGTGCTAGGGGCCGTCTTGAACTTACTATGAGGTATGAGTAAAACTAATTGTTGAAGGCCTCATGGTGACTTCAAGCTGAAGAACAACAATAAAAACGTTGTCCCATTGCTTAGTATTACCATGTATTTGTAGAGATTTGTCTTATTTGCATTTACTCCATATCCCTTCATTGTTAATTCCACGAAGATATGCGAACTTTTCTGACAGAATTTTAAAAATATAACTTACTCTTTTATTCCTCTGAAAAATTGTTGATACATATTTTTGTCCATGGGCAGTCGTCAAAGATAGTAGTCCTACTAGATAAGCCAATAAAACAAGCACTGAAAAACAAACGTCCCTATGTTACAATAGATCAGCAAATTAGTTACATCGCGGAATCGTTGACGTTGTTAGTATACACTACTGCAGACTGCTGATTCATCATATTCAAAAGCAAATACTGACTGCCTATTGCAAGCATATATTTTTACATTATAATGTACTTTAATTAAATAAGAGACTGGATAATAGAGTCCCCCAACCTTTCTTAAAAATACAAAAAAAAAAAAAAAAAAAAAAAACTACTGCAGTATGCTTTTCATAAAACATCATTATAAAGATACTTTGATACATATTTCACATCTGTTAACTTTTAACAGTTTTATATTCCTTTAAAACTATCTTGCAAGAAGTTTTATCGATCTTTAGTATATTACCTTACGGAAGCCCATATAGGACCTATCAAAATTTTTTTTGAATTCGTTATAACGAATTCTTGAATTTGTTATAACGAATTGAATTCGTTATAACAAATTCAAAAATCTGTTATAACGAATTCAAAAATTNTCAGCTTCAAATCACAAAATCGTGGAGAATCCAGGTTTTCTGTTATGGGGTGGGGTAGGGGGGGTGGGGCACGACACATATCTTTTCCATGAGAGGAGGCCCGGAACCCAATTAAAAAAAACCAGGATTTTTGTTTTTGAAGATTTTTGTTTTTAAATATTTTCCACAACCCCCCCCGGATCTGCCACTGCAAAAATGGTATATATACGAAAGAACTCTGATGAAAATTTGATCAAGTCACATGCACCCACTGATTTTTTTAAGAAATGTTAATCAGTCCCCGGTGATGCCCTACGCCTGTGCATCAGGTGCTTTTCACAGTGACTTAAACAATATCAGATTATTTGCGTCAACTTGACGCGAATTTTGACATGTACAAAATGAAGGAAAGGTCGTAAATTGCTAGTTTTCACAAATATCTTTTAACAAATTTAAAGATCTGCAACCCTTTTTTTCATTTCGATGTAAATATGGGAATGGATGCCTCAGCTATGACAATGGTACACACTAAAAGAAAGCTGCGAGATTGGAACAACATGGCCTGATCATTTTCCCGATATCAGACGTATCGGAATCTGTCTGACCGAAGGACAAATCCAGGCAAAACTTCAGTCGGTCGGGCAAAATTATCAGTCAACAGGAGCAAATGTCAGGCAAAAAATTGACATTTCCCACATGTTTATGAAACTGAAGAGAAGGCCCTGTATATTTATCTTCGGTCCTGCTATATTAATGCAACTACTGACTGACGGGAACGCAACGTTACTAAAAGCAAGGAAGTAAAAGCGGCCTCGCCATTACAGATACACGGCGCCACGGGATAATATAGTCCCCATTCCTGTGATGCTTTGAGTACTGAAGTCCTAAATTTTGTTTCATACCTGTTATGATTATTTTCATGTCGTCATTATTCCTAAAGAACCGAAAACGTCTGCCCTGTATAGCTGTATATAGTTTAATAAGGGAGGTAACTCTTCAATCAGGGTCAATGAACGATATCGACAATAACCAGAAAAATCATCACTAAACACGACAGAATCTCCATTACCGATCTGGATAGTTTTAACTACTTGTGTACTGGTGCTTAGTTATGTGGTATGATTTTTAGGGTGGGTTTGAGAAGGAACATCTGATCCAGTATTTCTTTTTTCATGGAATCTTGGCTTTTTTCCCACTGACGCTGGAAGCAATAAGGACTGTCTTTTCGGTTCACGCCAGAGATTTTGATTCAAATATGTCATCCTGGTTATTATTTTCGACCTTTTCATGTCCTAATAATTTTATTCATTAAATTTCCTATCCTTGATATTTTTTCAGTATGCCTTACCACCCCACCCACCCCCCGGCCGCTCCATATTTTCACAAAATACACCGGCACTTTATTTGTCAGAATAACTGGAAGTTCTTTCGTAAATATGTACTTTGTATGGTTGTATATATGCTTGCAATACTTAGAGATATAGTTATGCATTTCTGCCATAACTTGAAAATTGATTTAATATTTCAATTTTGTGTTCTTTCTTTTTCAGTTTGAGTGAAAAGCTGTATTAAAGGAATACTCATCATTGTCGACAAATAGTCGTGAAGAGTGACAAGTTTAGTGTAAGGAGACGACCATTTGATTTTCAGAGGCGGGGCTTGAGCGATTATGTAGATGTTTCAGACCATATGCGTATTCGGACCGTACGCGTACGGTCCGGACCATACGAGTATTTTTTTTCGAATATCCATACGGTCAGACCGTACGCGTACGGTCTGGCTATTTCAAAGTCTTGCATGTTCTTGGATAATAAATCAATAAATTCTTATACCGTATTCAATATTATTTAATGATATTAAGCTCTTATGTTTAGAAACAACTAAGATTTTCTAAAAATCGTCAAATTTTAAATAAAATAAGAAAAAATAAGAATATTAAGAACGTTATTTGAGATAAAATAATGAATAATAGTGTTTTGTAAAAAAAAAATAAATGAAAATGAAAATCCTGATAAAATAATCATTGAATACCACCTCTAAGGAACATGTTTCCCAACTACCCCATAAGGGTGCAAATCCCAAAACATCGTAAAGGAACAGCTGAATAAATATAACAGCGGAAATAACACAGTGTTCCCAAAAGGAATACCCCCTGTGCACGAACAAACTTCTTAATGTAAAAACGACGTTTATGTATCACCTTTAAAATTTGTGTGAAAATATGAAAATATTTTTTTTTATTTCACTGCTTCTATAATTTCATTTCAGTTATATGTTTTATATGTTTTTACAAGGACGTATATTTAGATACTTAGTATCTAAATCTTAAGATCTAAATATACTTCCTTGGTTTTTATAAAGACCTAATAATTTATACGGTTTTCAGTGGTAGTTAGTTCTATCAATTTTGACTGTAACTTACTTCTGTTCTTTGTTTGAATAACGAATGTTCTTTGTGCTCATACGGTCTAAATATACGCGTATGGTCCAGCTCGTAGCAGACCGTACACATATACCCATACGGTCCGATCATACACGTACGGTCGGACCATAGGAGTATACGCATACGGTCCGGCCCGTACGCGTATGGTCTGGAACATAGATAAATAATTTAATCCTGTGCCAGTGAAAATAAATATTCTAATCGTACTTGACATGAATAAATAATTTTAATTTTGATTTGAAGAAAAAAATTATTGCAAATGAAAATAAATAATTTGATGTAATATTTGGTGAAAATCAATAATTTGGTCGTGATTTTCATAAAAATAAATAAATTTTCTGAGCAAAATCGACTAATCATCTACATGAAAATCAAATAATCGTCCTCAAAAGAGAAGAAAGAAAGGGTATGACTGCGACCAAGCTTAGCGTTGACAAGTTCGGCACAACTAGGTAAACACGTGCTCAACAAAACTCGTTCGAAGCTGTTACAATCATTTTCATTTTCCCTGACCGAAATTGTACCATCTTTTGAAAACATGTCAGACTGGAATAAATTCAAATTCATTTTTAGCTCTAATGACTATGATATAAATAAAATATGTATTCAAGGTATTAACTAGAAAACACGAGGGGACTTTATAAACATAAGTGGATGATATAAATCGGATAATGGTGTTTATGAAATAAAAACGATACGCTAGGCTATGGAATAGCCTTGGATAGAAAATTACGTGTTTGATTGACAAGGGTGTGGTGGCTCATGATGTATTTGTATACTCAAATCAATAATTTTCGTTATTTTTGTCATGTCGGATCTGGACCATGTACAGCTCGCTGATCACTCTTAGGTAAAATCACAATTTTGTAAAATGGTAAAACTGGAGAAATTAAATGTTGTTCTAGCGTATTTAATTCTTCAAAAGGAGCTTTATCCATTTCCAGAGACATATAATTACAGAGATTGGCAACTCTACTATCACCCCATATCAATCACAACAAACATGGTACGGCCACATCAGAACTTCTTAAACTACTTTTAATTTAGTCGACATATTTCTAAACCGAAAATAGAATTGTTTTCCTTAATTATTTTATAGTACAGTTTAGAAAATTTGATTTAAAAATATTCATTAACAAAAAAGATATTGACAAATAAAGCGGCGACTTCGTGTGGAAATCTGACGACGAACATCGTGATCTGCCTTGTTTACTTTTAAAACTTTTATTTCCGTGATTACAACTTCCTAGTTATGAAAACTGGAAAGTATTTTACTTTGTTGGTGGAGTTTAGATAGTTTTATTATGATATTTTGATATATTATCGAGATATCTGTGATTTATTTTTGTGAAGTGGAAGTTTTATCGAAGTCTCGATGGCGGCGCGATTTCCCAAGAATTCGTCATGTTGCCAATCTCTTTAATTATATGTCTCTGCCATTTCTAAATTATTTATCATTGCTTGAGGAGGTATAGCCTCCTTACACACATACGAGTTGCACGTTTTACACACAATATGCTTCTCTCCTTTTAACATTTCTTTCAACCTCTCATTTTTTGCATTAAATTCTTTCTCGTGTACTTGGCTTCGAA
>MJUU01053043.1:127071-175228 GCA_002080025.1 Modiolus philippinarum | reverse complement strand
GGGGGGGGGGTTATGGTTTTTTTTCTGAAAGAAAACTCATGTATTTTTTTCCAAATTAATATTACTTTTTTGGACAGAAAGCCTCTTTCAGAAAAATTTTTTCCATCATTTTGGCAGCCAAATTATTTTTTTCTCATAAAATTAGCTCCAAAATATTTTTTTGAAAAAAAACATAGCCCCCCCCCTTTTCAAGTTAAATGGTCGGTCCCTAAATGGAACAAACTTTCCATAGTCCTTAGTGGGCTCTCTAAAAATTAAATGGAATACCATCGGTCGATGCTGTATGATGTAAAAAAAATTATTCGTATTCTGGAGGAATATTTTAGGATATGAAAATTTGCCTCTTCAACCTCTAGAGATTTATCAGTTTTGTCATTTTCTATAAGAATATTTTAAAATATGAATACTTTTCCTAACAGAGATTTGCTAGCCGGTTACTTTTTGTCAAGTTTCACACACTTAATACGTCAGAAAGCCGTTCCATTTATCGGAAAAATATTTTATTTTTATCGTAATGTAAGTCAAACTATTTAACAATTCTTAAGAATAAAACTTCATATAA
This sequence comes from Modiolus philippinarum, assembly GCA_002080025.1. NCBI lineage: Eukaryota > Metazoa > Mollusca > Bivalvia > Mytilida > Modiolidae > Modiolus > Modiolus philippinarum. The sequence continues at coordinate 174,666 of MJUU01053043.1, read as the reverse complement.
AAACTTCGGTAAAAACTTGGACAATTTAATCTATCTTCAACAAGATACAAAAGAAATCACGTGCACGTTCTAATTATGGTTTCTCGCTTTAGTGCAAGCCCCCCTCTTTGTTATCGACAAGCTAATGAAAGTAAACGTTATATTTTTGCTTACAAACAATTTGTTGAAACTTTCTCAAGGAACATCCCAGTGCTAAGCTTGCTTGCAGTTCATTGGTAATTTGTTCAACGGATTATCATTTCTCCAAGATGGAAGTAGTCAGTCACAATATGTAGGTATAACTCCATCGTCACAGCAAGTAAGATAGAGTTTTTCAACTAACCTTAACGAGGTCATAGTACTTGTCAATACGTTTATCTTAGTCCCCGGACCGAAGATTTTGAAAAATGTTTCGCTGTACTCAAAGGTATAAAAGCAATATTTTTAGGTATTGGCAGACAAAAATGCTTATATTTTAACATTCCATCAGGTGATTTAACGATTTCCCGTGCAGGAAGATTCTATTTGCTGGTGAAGTGATGACGTCATTTTTCACATTATTTTTTTTAAACATTTGAAATGTAACAAGAGGCTCTCAAGAGCCTGTATCGCTCACCTGGGTCCTGCAGCACTAATTCCCAATTGATGGTCCATCTTTGGTGGTGTATGTACATAAAAATCAGAAACTAAAATTTAATTAAAATTGTTCAAGCAGTTTCAGAGAAGATTTTTGAATGCAGTTTCCAAACTCAAGGGGCCTATGTTAATCTACATTCCCTGCTGGCAGCTATTTAACATAAAACTTTGAAGAGGGTCACATAAGGACTATCATATCAAAATTCTACTGAAATTGTTCAAACAGTTTCAGAGGAGAAAATCTTTTTATGCATTTCCCACTGGGTCAAATGTTAAACAAAGTTTTGCAACAGTTGGCCATGTCGGAAGAAGGATCAGCACCAAAGTAACAAGCTTGGTCAAAATCTCACAAGTTTCATTTATGCAATGTTTAAATTGAACCAATTCAATGGTTTTCCATGATATCATTGTATGCATTTCCCCTTAGGGTCCAATTCATTGCTGGCAGCCATGTTGTATGATGGATCAGAACTTAAGTAACAACTCTTGGTCAGCTTCTCAAAAACAAAGTTTGGATTAAATCTATTAAGCAGTTCTTTAGAAGCAGATCTTTTGTTAAATTAAGTTAACAGCTGGTGACACTTGGTCAGCACCTGACAGGCATCATTCATGTCATGTTTGATTTAAATCCATTCAGCAGTTCTCTAGAATATCTTTGTGTGCATTTCCCATAGGGTCCAATGCTGTTGGTCATGTAAGATGACAGATTGGCACCCAAGTAATATCACTTGGTCAGCACCTCATAAACATCATTCATGGAAAGTTTGGTTCAAATCCATTCAGTGGTTCTAAAGTAGAAGTTTTTTGTATGCATTTTCCCGTAGGGTCCAATGTTAAAATTAAGATCCCCGATGGCGGCCATGTTGAATGATGGATCGGCACCAAAATTACAAGACTTGGTTAACACCTCAAAGGCATCATTCATGCCCAGTTTGGTTCAAATCCATTCAGTGGTTCTCAAGAAGAAGTTCTTTGTATGCATTTTCCCATACCATCCAATGTTAAACTAAGTTCCCCACTGGCGGCCATGTTGGATGCCGATCCTGCTGGCAGCCATGTTGGATTACGGATCGGCACCAAAGTTACAACACTTGGTCAGCACCTCATAAACATCATTCATGCCAAGTTTGGTTCAAATCCACTGAGTGGTTCTCAAGAAGAAGTCTTTTGTATGCATTTTACCATAGCATCCAATGTTAAAATTAAGTTCCCCCTGGCGGCCATGTTGGATGACTGATTGGCACTAAAGTAACAACACTTGGTCAGCACCTCATAAGCATCATTCATGCCAAGTTTGGTTCAAATCCATTCAGTGGTTCTCAAGAAGTTCTTTGTATGCATTTTCCCATAGGGTCCAATTTAAATTAAATTCCACGCTGGCAGCCATGTTGGATGACGGATCGACACCAAAGTTACAACACTTGGTCAGCACCACATAAACATCATTCATCCCAAGTTTGGTTCAAATCCATTGAGTGGTTCTCAACAAGAAGTTCTTTGTATGCATTTTCCCATAGGGTCCAATGTTAAACTAAGTTCCCCACTGGCGGCCATGTTGGATGCCGATCCTGCTGGCAGCCATGTTGGATTACGGATCGGCACCAAAGTTACAACACTTAGTCAGCACCTCATAAACATCATTCATGCCAAGTTTGGTTCAAATCCACTGAGTGGTTCTCAAGAAGAAGTTCTTTGTATGCATCTTCCAATAGCATCCAATGTTAAAATTAAGTTCCCCCTGGCGGCAATGTTGGATGACTGATTGGCACTAAAGTAACAACACTTAGTCAGCACCTCATAAGCATCATTCATGCCAAGTTTGGTTCAAATCCATTCAGTGGTTCTCAAGAAGTTCTTTGTATGCATTTTCCCATAGGGTCCAATTTTAAATTATATTCCCCGCTGGCAGCCATGTTGGATGACGGATCGACACCAAAGTTACAACACTTGGTCAGCACCACATAAACATCATTCATGCCAATTTGGTTCAAATCCATTGAGTAGTTCTCAAGAAGAAGTTCTTTGTATGCATTTTCCCATAGGGTCCAATGTTAAACTAAGTTCCCCACTGGCGGCCATGTTTGATGACGGATCGGCAACAAAGTAACAACACTTGGTCAGCACCTCATAAGTATCATTCATGCCAAGTTTGGTTTTAATCCATTCAGCGGTTCTCAAGAAGAAGTTCTTTAAAGGAAAAGTTTACGACGGACGGACGGACGACGGACGAAAAGTGATCGCAAAAGTTCACCCTGGCTATAGCCAGGTGAGCTAATAAGTTAATGACATTTCATAATTTGATAAGCCAAAATCTGAGTTTCGACATAAATAATCGATATAGACCGATTTTTTGTCCCCGAAAGTGTTGTTTTAAGACCTTGAGGCATTGAAATAAATGGTTCTAAAGTTACTGCTGTAAATATATTTACCAAAAAGAATGTTTTTTTAATACCGTGGCAAATTGGTTGAAGCTGCTTCTGTGAAATTCAGAATGGGGTCTACGGTCAGCTGCAATTTTGTAGTCTACGAAAAATTGCTTAGTAAGCCCTATATAAAATAAGCAACCACGCCCGAATAGGCGGAATGTGCTAACACGGGAAGGCCAAGGAAGATGTGGTGGGCCATAGGTCTTCCAGAAGGTTTACAGATCGTATGGGAGTTGAATGGCCATACATAAACGATCGGGCATGGTGTAGGATTTATTTTTTTGAACTCGGTCGTATCTATCTCATACAATTAAATGCTGATCGAAATATATTTTGTTGTTGCATTAATTTATTGATTGATAATATATTTGATTTGTTATTTCTCAATGACAACAGAGTGTGCAGTTTGAGCCGAAGTAGATCATTTTGCTAAGATCTGTTTATCCTTGTTTTTTTTCATTTTCTTTGTAGCAACATCCCAACAGCGCCGGCATACGGAGTTCACATCTCCCAGCTCATTCCCTATTAAAGAGTTCGATACGGAGTTCACATCTCCCAGCTCATTCCCTATTAAAGAGTTCGATACAGTGACTTCCTTGATAGAGCCCGGTTGCTCATAAATAGGCTACTTAACTAAGGGTATGTTACCCAAAACTTGAAGTCATCCCTTTCGGAGTTTTACGGTCGACATCACCATCTTGTGGACCGCTATGGGATATCTGTTTCCTAGATCCCTTTAAAGCTTAAATGTTGTTTCCTCTGCTAGATTGGACAGGTTCAACACAGCGGGTGTCTTATAAGAAGCAGTGTGTGTGTGTCTTCATTTTTCTTTTCTGTGCCGTACTCATGTTGTGTCTCTGTTACTTTGTTGTTCCGATGTTGTCATTGTCCTTGGATTATTCGTTTTTGACTGACTTGGTTTTCACTTCCTTTTTATTGAGTCAAAGCAATGTATTTTCTTACTTTTTTCATTGATTGGTTGTAATTGCCAATTTTTTCCTGTTTTTTTATGATCAGGTTTTATGTTTCTGTTATGTTTTGTTTTGTATACACCCAAAACAAAACTGTTCGAAGTAATGGATTCCTCAGACAGATTAGAGGTTAAATGTACTCTTGCAACCTTCGACAAAGACGCAACGTGTTGTATCAAAATGTGGATTCTGTGGCATCAATAAATCTGCCCGTCGAGGAAGATCAATCGTTTGTACAAAGTAGGGCATTTCCACTGTACTACAATTATCTAATGACAGTATTGACAGCGATCAAGATGTTTCATTCCACTGAAAACTGAGAAGAATTATTGAAAAACAAAATTTACCTGAGTGTCAGAATGTATGCTATAAATTTTTTACCAAGCAATTGAAAAAGGTCAAATCAAAATGTATGAGCAATATATCGTCGACTGGAAGTTTATGTGTTTTTATCATATGTTTAGTAATAAATACAGACGTTTTGAATATGTGATACAGTGCATGAAGTTCATTCCGTATTCACACTATGACGTCATACCCTTTATCGCATACCCTTTATCGCATGGCTTACCCTTTATCACACACCCTTTATCACATGGNTATATCACCGGCATTGTGGCTATAAACAGAGACCCCATAAATAAAGCTATAAACCGTTTGTTTTATAAAAAGTATGTGCTAGTGCTGAAAGTTGCGACGATTGGGTCCTTATCAGATGGATCTGATTTGGCTGCTGTTGGTGCTCAATATTGTAGCAAATGTCACCAAGCATATGTATCAAAGAGAAGCATCAAATGGAAATCTTGTGACAAATATTTCCAGAGTTGGTCCCCACTAAGAGCATTTTACAAATTATATTCTAAAATTGATGAACCATTTTTCCACGAAGGTGCTGTGTTTGAACTTCAAAAGCTTCTTGAACAATATAAACAATAGTTTAATATTTTTATCAGGATGGTGTCAATAGTTAAGGTTATCAATCTCATCGACTAAAAGAAGAGCTAAAAAGTCATAATTGGGATGGAGTCATACTCAAAGCACAGACTAGTAGTAGCCAGCGCATCATACTCATGGCAAATACAGCAATTGAAGCGCTTATTTCCACTGTCGTATTCCAAGCACAGGTTGCCAACCAAATAAATGTGAGCTTTATCGGACAACGTGAAATTCCGGGCTGATATCAAAGGTACTCCTAACATAAAATTGTGGTGTAGCAGTGATAGTGAAGAAGCAGATACATTAATAATATTTCCTGCCTTAGCATTATTGCTCGTTCTCCTTGTTCACTTAAGTTTTGATATTGGTATTGGGATTTGGTTTCATTTGTCTAAAGGTGAGCCCAAATCATTGCGGGTACGCTTGAACTTAACTTGTGTGAAGCTCTGCCTGCCTTCCATGCTATTACTGGTTGCGATTCAAACAAAGAAAGGTCAGACATTGGGAATTGTTCAAATCAAATCTATCGACATTTTGTTCTCTCGTCGAGCTGACTATACTTCCCTTAGATGAGATCACAGATAATTTAGAACAGTTTTACAACAGATCTCCAACAAGTGTAAGTTGAAACCAAATGCGTTATAAACTATTTGCAAAAAGGGGTCAAATATTAGCTTCTACCCAAACCCAGAATGCTCTTTTGCAACACTCCAAACGAGTAGAATAACAAACTTTAATTTTGCTATCTTCGTTGCAGCCAAATCTTGCAATACCAAATCCAGATGGTTGAGGGTGGATAAAAAATGTACCGGTAGGAAAGGCCACTTGGAGAGATAATCAACAGCATAGAAGAGATCATTGGTGCCCTTAGGCCACAAGATTGAGGATTGAGGGGGGAGTGATGATGAATTACCACACTTATGACGCTTGACCCAATGCCTAAACAAATTACAGAAATGGTCAAGTGTGGTTTCAAATCCTCAAATTGTGCACTTCGGTGTTCTGTGAAGCAACTGATTTACGTTGTACTGAAGCTTGTTTGTGTGAAGGTGGCGAGAATTGTCACAACATTTACGAGAACAATATTGTCGGTGGTTACCAATTTTGTTCTGATGAAGAATCAGACAATGAAAATGATCCAAACTAGCATGGTTAATATTTCACAGTGACATGTGTACATAGTTTTCCGTAATTTTGTAAATACTTTGTATGTTATCAATATTTTTATGGGGTTGTGCAATATAATGTATGCAGACTATATCTCTATTTTACGAATATTAATATATAATTTATTATCTCCCTTGTGGACTGTCACCCTGACATGGTGCGGGAGCTTGAGGTCCCCTTTTACCATATAGACTGATTCGGATTGAATTTATTATTCAAGTAGATATACTCATGCCAGAGAGGTCATGCATTAGAGGACAGGCATTTTTTACCATGTACATAGTTCTCTTTGTTTTTGTATCTTGTACTTGATTTTACATATTTAAATCGGGTTTTTTGCTTTGTTTTAGTTTGTTTAATGTTTGTTTTGGAGAATTTGGTAATACAGTCGCTTGTATTAACTTACATTGCATTAAAAAGTTACAAACAACATCATATTCTGGTCTATTTGCTTTGAATTAGCTTAAAACGCATCACGAGCTCACTTCCGGTTGTTATAGATACAAAAATACGGTACTTGTGTATAGGTGAATCCTTTCCTTAAATGTACAACATGTTATAAGAAAATGATTTTTGTTTCTGTTTAAATTATAGAATTTTCAACTGTGAGGTAAATTTTCTGAAAATATGGGCACCAATGTAAAAATGGCACTATTGACACCTTTGCACGGGAAATCGGAAAATCACCTGACGGTTTCATATACTAGAAATGTATGAATATCTGTTGCAACAAAAAAAATTCTGTTATACCGATGAGAACAGCGAACTCATTTTCCAGGGCAGATATGCTGTTCGGTCCGGGGACTATCTGTGTTAAACATGTCCGTTGGCATGTTTTGTCGTTACTTACTTACCTAGAGAAGCGGCATAAAACTGAATCTGTTGGGATCTCAAGGCCACACAGTCTTTATCGCCTTTCTCCATATAACTCCAGGTCAAATGTGTCTTTTCAATGCTTTTGAAGTCATTGACTTTCTCCAGGTTTCTCTTGATCGTCATCTGCTTACTTTTCCATCCGATGGTGTCCGCATGTATTTTGCACTTCTAATTTGTCGTAGTATATTTCAACATGTATTGTACGACTGTACCTGGCAATCTTTGTGTCACCGTTGTAATGAAAATCCTAGGTGCCACTATCGCTGGCTTCATTCGTCTGTCACACTTTTTTGAGACATTAACTACTACTACAGTTTTACGGTTCTAATTTTTGATATGGAATGATATTGTATGTGTTGTGTACAAAGATTTTGTACAAATTATAATTTGTATTTTCAGTTTGCACAAATTACAATTTGTAAAAAATTAGCTTATACAAATTATAGTTTTGAAAAAAAATTAGCCCAAAAATCACTTATAATTTGTACAAATCTTACATCATATGCTAAACTTTGTTTAAAATGATAAAATTAATGAAAATATGTTTCAAGATGAAGAACAACAATAAAAGAGGCTCATGTGCATTTACTCCATATCCCTTCATTGATTATTTAGTATGATATAGCACATGAACCATGACAATAAAAATAACATACACATGAGCATAATGTTATTTCTACAGTCAAACTTCCATAGCTTCAACATCCTTGGAATGGATATAAAAACAGTTCGAGTTAGATCTAATTTCCTGGACCATATTGAACAAAAGTTTGGTTAGCTTATAAGGTTTTCCATACAGTTTCCATACATTATATGGGCGGAAACTTCGTTACTTTACAGTATTATAAGATTTGAGTGGACATTATCTATTTAAAGACAATGTATGCTACATGAACTTGAAAAGATTTCACCAAGCAGTACACAAACCAAACAATATTACTCTACGTTCTATAAAAATGTTGGCTAAGCTGTCTAAAAAATGTAGAAGGTCTGCATGGGTATGCTAAGATGTTTTGTAATACGACTGATTAATTTTATTACGGAAAATGACAGTTTATTATCGAAATATTGAAATTTTAGAGTCTTTGAAAAAACAGATTGAGTTGGATCTAACTCACCCTGTATTTATCAATCCCTTTCATGAATTTTGGAGCTATGGAAATGACATTACGTTCATGTATGCAATTTTCATTGTCTTGGTTCATGACATACTCTGGTAATATTTTTATGACTAGAAATTAAGTCTACAAAATTAAGTGAAATTATGTGAATATGTGTCCTGTCATGCTAAATACATGTTTAATCCATTTCATCATTTTAAACAAAGCTTATGCCTATGTCACACTGCGCCACGACCATGAAGACCTTATTACGACCTTCAAGATTTTAAGGTCGTGGCGAGGTCGTTGTACATTCGGCAAAATTTTGACATCTCTACGATGTAACCACGACCAAACTACGATCATGTCACGAACCGACTACGAACTGATAACGACCTAGCGACGACTTCACTACGACCAATAAGTCCTTACTGCGACCTTACCACGACTATCCCGACTGCATCACGACTTTATTACGCTACCACCACGACGAAACCATGATTCTATCACGACGCTACTAGATCTTACTACGATTCTACGGCGATGTCATCACAATCTTGACTACAATTGATACAAATACTATGCAACAAACAAGTTATCCTAAAATTTCAACGACTGCAACAACATTCAACTCAAATCGTCAACACCTATAAGAAGGCGTGGTAGGGGAGAGGCATATCAAAGGCTATTTATAGTAATAGCTCAAATATTATTGGAGACAATATTTGAAGTTCCAGGGACAAAACTTCTATGTTTCTTTTCATCAAATAAAATTCTGTTCTGTTCTGTTGGTAATTATCTAAATCAATTGCAATTGATAGGACAAATTTTAAAATCGGGAAATTAAGTCTTGATTAATACATTTGTACGATCCTAACGGTTTTTGTGGATGCTTATTCTTTATTTCTTATTCATTTACATTGATTCATTGATCTATGAATATTCATGAATATTCATCAATCGGGACACTGATCTTGAATGCTCGTGTGCGGTCTACTAACCAAATCGGGGCGATCTTACTAACTCTGCTGAACTCGAGCTGTGTTCCCAAATATTTTTGACATGTCAAAAAATATCGTGAAGAGGTCGTGTGCATTATATGTCGAAAACAGGTCGGGAATCAATCGGGATCTGATCAAGGTAGTCGTGAAGAGGTCGAAAAGGGATCGGTCTTGATCGAGTTTCAAAATTTCAGCCGATCATGTCTATTTCTACCCGACTTTAACTCATTCGCTTCTCGATTTAAGCCAGACCAACTCGATTAGTACTCGATCATTACTCGACTAACACGATTCATTCTTTTTTTCTATACAAGATCTTCTCGACCATAACCCGATTTTTCCCCTACCTGTATCCGACTTTTACTCGATCACTCAAGACCTTTTCTCGATTTAACACGACAGCATGTCATCTTTTCACAATATCACAACACTAGGCTTTCAAGAGCTTCAGTGTCTCACTAGGGCCTTACTTGAGTTTTAAAGGAGCCATCCAATGGACTCCAATGACCATTGTGATCAATTTTGAATGAAAGAATATCGAGTAAATGCACATGAGACAAAGTCTCTACAAATACATGGTAAAAACAAGCAAAGGAACAATGCTTTTATTGTTGTTCTTCATCTTGAAGTCACCATTTTAACCATCAAGTTTGATTGATGATCATCTTTGATACGATGAGAATCTGCCAGATACTATCTGAAGTGGGGACCAGCCAAAGACTACTGTTTTCAATTTTGGCCAATTGACAAAGTAGTTTCAGAGTAGATCTTGGAATGCCTAAATAAAGTCGAATATTAAATTATGTCCCCCATTGGATTGTGTGCAGACAAGATAGATACTATTTTGATCGGAAAATCCAAGGACTATTTTGACCAATTTTTGCTGCAACTTGTCCAGTGAAAATCCTTCTGGTACAATGTTAAACTTTTTCCTATTTGGCGGTCATCTTGTATAAGCTTGACGATATGGCTGACAATATGTTGGAAAGGGACCATCATTTGGCAATCGTAACAAGTTTGGTCTTTTTGGTTTAGGGGTTTCAGAGGTAACGTTTGAATGAGTTTTCCCATAAGATCCAATTTAAAACTATATTCCCAGTTGGCTGTTATATTTGATTGGAAGCGGACATGACGTTTTTTTTTTCACATTGAACCTATCGAGGTCTATCATGACTCTGTGGTTTCTGGGTAGAATTTATTTGAATGCAATGTTCATAGACAGCGGACAAAACAATGGCAAAAGCTCAACCTGGCTATATCAGGATAGTAGAAAAGAATATCAGATTGTGCATGCTACTAGTAGAATTAAAGGATGACGTGCAGAGAGCTTAAATTCAATCGACTAACTATGCTGACATAAACTGAAATTGAATCCAAGATGTACCCAATATACACATTCCAGAAACAGATTCACAAAACACATAAATTCAAGAATAAGTATTGTTTCTTTAAAGCAGGTTGGTACTCTTATCAAAAGATTTGATTCAAGCTAAATGACATAAGAAAAATGCTATTTTGAGCATTTGTAACATGAACTAGAAGATAAAAAAAATCTTTTAGATTTGCACCGGGCAAATGATGTACCCAACGGGCGGACGCACGCCATTTCCACTTTCTAAAAACCGGATTTTTTTAACAGAATGCAGGTTTAAAGGTATGCACGGAAACTACTGTAAATCTTGTTACCACCCATGTGATGATATGTCTTCTGTTTTATATATCAGATTATCCCCACATGTAAAGACAGGAAAATCGCACTGTCGCATTCTGACGCATGATGAGGAAGATGACCTGCTAGTATGTGAAAACGAACATTCATTCCTCTGTAATGATGACTTTGAAGCATTTGCTATTGTCTAACCCGAAATACGCGCCTTCTGTGTCAGATCCGCCTTCTCTGCTACTCTATATCTTTATCACAGTTATCATCTTTTCCTTGAAGCATCAGCCACATGGGCCGCGAATTTTGCTGCTCTACCACCATGCTGAACTGTTTAATTTTCACGTTTTATCCCCATATATACAAGGGTACTAACATGACAAAACTCGAACACACTCGACCATTTCACGATCTCTTCAAGACCAGGTCTAGTTAATCAAACATAAATCGGGCTATGATCTGGCTCAATCTGACAAAGTCTGGTTGGTCGAACGAGGGTCGAGCATAAGTCGTACGTGAATCGTAAAGAGATCGGGAGTGGTCGAGTGTTAGTCGTGTTTAATGGGGTAATCGTGAGCGAGCTAGATCAATGAATTTTATGACGTTGATCGGGATAAAACAGCATGGTCGAGTTGATCGATTTGGTCTGATCGGCGGTGTAAACCTAGCAGTACAGATTGTAATTTGTACAAACTGAAAATACAAATTATAATTTGTACAAAATTATTGTACAAATTTAAATTACAAATACATATGCACCCGTATACGGTGTCAAATTTTCAAATTTTCGATTTTGGTCTGGGTTTGAAAAAAGAGGCTTACATTTTCACACATGACATGTCATGTACTAAGTCGAACATTTGTTGATTAGCGGTATTAATTTTGCAATATAATTTGCATTCAATATGGAAATAAGCAATCAGTTATTTTCAGACATTTTTTATGTTGAAATTATTATTTGAAATAACTAGATTTTCAAAAATAAATGACCGAATAAATTTTTAATTTCAAAATCCACTTTGGTATATTTACGGTAGTTTTGAAGACCTGGTTTTTCTTGAACCCTAGAATTCATATAATTTCACATGATCAAACAGTAATTTTCGTGTATCATTTCAAATGTTATACTAAAACTCGTACTAAATCTTTTTTCATTAAACTTGCAACTTCACTTTTTATACAATATGAAAAAAAAAAATTCAACAGGGGTGCGTATAAATTCTAATTCTAATATGAAATCTAAAAAGAAGTATGGCCATTAAGGCATGAATTTTGTTCATATGGTTGGCAATTTTATAATATTCTCAAATGTTGTCGAAAATCTAGTAAAGTAGCGTCCATTTGTACTTCCTAGGAATAAATTCAACATACGCCACACTTGTATGTTTTCTGACATATTAGAAGTCGAACATTGTAGCCATTAAGCCATTTTACAGTGTTTGAGAAAATGGTACTACTCGAAGGAAAGTTTATAAATATTTGTCCTTTTAAATGGCAGTGAGTTTAGTTTGGTTCTAACATGAATTTTTACGGAAGCGTATTGATGCCACATGAAGAAAAAAAAAATATCTCATAATTATGAGTTAATATCTCATAATTATGAGATAATATCTCATAATTATGAGATAATAAGTCATAATTATGAGATATTTATCTCATAATTACGAGATAATTATCTCATAATTATGAGATATTATCTCATAATTATGAGATACTATTTCATAATTATGAGATGTTATCTCATTATTATGAGATCTTATCTCATAATTATGAGATACTATCTCATAATTATGAAATAATATCTCATAATTATGAGATATTATCTCATAATTATGAGATATTAACTCATAATTATGAGATATTTTTTTTCTTCATGTGGCATCAATACGCTTCCGTAAATTTTAGCAAAGACCTACAAAAATTGTGACAATCTGGCAAATTGCAATCAAGTGGCAATTTCACCTACTGAATCTTTTATCTACAAGTCTGAAAATGCATTTGAATTTATTTTGTTATAAGATGACCCGTTAAAACAGCTCCGGAGAAAATTTTATGCTTTCGCAAAATGGCTATGCTGAAGGAAATAAATTAATGGGAAAGTGGCCATACCTCTTTCCAGAAGGATTTCCCGAATCATCATGTATTTTACTAGAAATTGGTAGTATCAATGAGAGGCTAGTATATGTGTAACTTTTTCTTGTCATCGAAACCCAAAACCATTGAATGGAATTCATGCAAAGTATCGTGTCGATATCCTACTGCGCAAAGAATGTAGGTTACGTCCAAGTTTTTCTGGATGCGTTTATCGGTTTCCGGCATTTTTTTTGCAACATTTCAGTAAAAACGAGGATGAGAAATGGTTTTAGCAATAAACTGTTTGCTAGTCATGCAATTTTTCAATATCAAATAATCATGTCTTCTGTAAAATCTCTCTTTTGTTTTGTTTTTTGTTTTTTTTTGTTTTGTTTTTTTTGTTGTTGCTTTTTTCGTTTTTTTTTTCTAAACAGATTCCATACGATATATGAATTCTCAATTTGCAGGTAGATTTGAAACTGATATCAACAATATGGATATAAATCGGCTAAATATAAAACAACTTTAAGTATTGGTCTCATTGTGATCCAAAATATTGAAAGAACGGTATGTACAATGTGTGGAGAAAGCAAAGAAAACAAAGAACGGTATGTACAATGTGTGGAGAAAGCAAAGAAAACAAAGAACGGTATGAACAATGTGTGGAGAAAGCAAAGAAAACAAAGAACGGTATGTACAATGTGTGGAGAAAGCAAAGAAAACAAAGAACGGTATGTACAATGTGTGGAGAAAGCAAAGAAAACAAAGACAAAAAAAAAAACAAAAAATGCGACAATTCCTGCAACAACCAACAACTTTTGCAAACTCGTTTTGAAATCATATTTTTATTTACTTGTACTCAAAGTTCTTATGAGAGAGATATATAACTGACTTTTTATAATCAGGAAAAAATGCGTGTTTTGGAAAAAAAACTGAATCAAATAAATCGTTTAGATCATAAAATTTATTTTGTTCTTATCAGTTTTTGTACATCTTTTTTTTTTCTTTTTTTCTTTTTTATTGTCATATTGTTTTTTGAACAGCACTGAAAAGAGACAAGTTGTTGAAATTGCCAGTGAGATCTGTAATTCTTTTGTGGTTCTACAAATTGACCATTCTTTCTTTCTTTTTTACTTAAAAATTAGTTGGCCTTAAGTTTTCTTAAGTTTGTATTTACCAAATTGGGAATTTTTAACTTTCATATATGAAGGTTATTTCTATTTCAGTTTCTTGAATTTGTTGCTGCAGTGTACTTTTCAGCGTGTAATGGTCTTCCAGGAAAAGTACTGAATGGAACTACTCAAGACACTCATTGTTCATGACGATTTATGAATTAGCCAGTGCTTCGGCGATGGCCCGAAAACCGATTTTATTTAAAAGATCAAATTTAAGAAAATTTTGTTTAAAGCTATGGAGTATCTCCCTCTTGTATATCTCTATCCTTAGCTGATTTTGGCTTTGTTTTTCAGATCCTAAAGGCAAATTGTTCTCTGTCAGCTTTTACACTTTTTTCAAATTCGGTTTATGGATTTCCAAATGGCTTGATTTCATCTGCACTGAAGAGACATAAGTTGACAAAATTGCCATATGTAGAAACTAAAGTCACAATAACTTCGGTATTTTGTTATTTGTTGTTTCTTATGAAGAACCTTTGAGTAACATGACCTTGCGCAACATCAATGTTTACGAGGACAGATGACGAAGTTTTGAATAGGTCCTTAATAATCTCAAATTCCTTTAATATGTAGAATCAGAGCCCTGAATCTAATTCATGTTTGTTTTCATCTGCAATGAACAGACATACATGCCAAAATTTTCATATGCTTTTCTGCAATGGCTTACATCTTAGTACTAGTAAAGAAACAAAGAGAAAAAATCAAAGAATGTGTCCATGGGACATTGATGCCCCCGCCACTTTGACATCGAAACCCATGAATTATTATTAGCGTAACTATGTACAATATGTTTCCAGGATCTGTATTGGAACTGGGCAGTTTGGTTTTGATATTATGTAGAGTTTCCACAAAATAATCGGAGAATCAATATAATTTGAAATAATATCTATTTTTAGCAACTGTTACCAAGACCTCAGGGTGCACCAATCCCGAAATATATAGGTTCTGTCTTGTGTGATAAGAAGGCATGTAACCAAGTTTGGTTTTGATCAGATGGAGGATACTCAAGTTATCATAAAAAACACAAATTTTGTTAAACTTAGAGTCTATTTATAACAACTGTGACCTTAACCTTTAGGGTAATAACCATGAAAAATATAGGGCTCTTCCTTGTGTGACACGTAAGTATAAGACAGAGTTGGGTTTCGATTCGTTGCAAAATACTGCAGTTATCATCTGCGAAGAATTTTCTCAAAGTTTAAGTCTATTTTAAGCAACTGTGACCTTGACTTTAGGGATACCAACCCCGAAATCGATAGGGTTCTTTCATGTACATTGTATGTCAAGTAAGTATGTGACCAAGTTTGGTTTTGATCAGATGGATGATACTCACGTCATCATCCGGAACCCATAATTTTTTAACATTTTAGTCTATTTTTACTGTGACCTTGGTATACAAACCCAAAAATCAAGAGGGATTAGTCTTAGGTGATAAGTTAGCATGTGACCAAATTTGGTTTTGATCCATTTAGATTACTCAAATTATCATACGGAAACCAAAATTGTCTTAAAATTTAAGTCTATTTTAGCTTTCCATATTGTTCGATTTTAATGATGCTGACGAGAGGACCTTACTCCGTGAAAGACGTTGGTTATGCAACGTAGGTATTTATTGTATTTAAAAACAATTGGCCCGATGCCACTGTCGGTGTACCAGATGTTTAGTATGGCAATCGGTGGATGTCATTGGTACTGAATTTGGCCTCCTATTTCGATAACGAGTACTTCTTTTTGACTGCTTTTGAATTATGGTTTCCCATATTGCCCGATTGTAATGCTAGTGATGAGAGGTTACTCCTTGAAACACGTGTACAGCATAACGAAATTTTTCGTTTTGTTCATGCAACCTGGGTATTGTATTTAGCAACTGTTACCTCGACCTTGATGTACCAACCCCGAAATCTATAGGGTTCAGTAAGCATGTGACCAAGTTTGGTTTTATCCGATGCATTTTGAAAATTTGTGGTCTATTTAAAGCAACTGTGACCTTCACATTAGATGTAAGAACCCCGAAACAGATAGGTTCTGTCTTGTGGTCTTGTGACCAAGGATACTCAAGTTATCATTCTGAAACCTAAACCAGAATGATAACCTAAAAAATTTTTTGTATATTTTTAGCAACTGCGACCTTGAACTTGGGGTAGGTACCAATCCCGAAATCAAAAGGTTTCTGTCTTGAATGACAAGAAAGCATTTGAACAAGTTTGGTTTTGATTCGATGGAGGATACTCAAGTTATCACCTGGAATCTAAAAAGATGGACAAAGACGGATCGATGTGCAGGGTAAACTTAACGCTCCCGACCGCTCAGCGACGAGGGCATAAAAACTGTAAAATAATAAACAGCTATCTCTTATGTTTAATGAACGTATTAGTCAACAAATTGAATATCAATATGTAATTTGTTGGTAAATACATATAAAATGTTACATTTGTCCATAGATTCACTGTAATAGCTTTTAGAGACAAAATAATTAAGATTTCTCTCAGTTTTTCGACAACTGTGTTATTACCCAACGATATATCAAAGTTTCATTTTGAATGAATATACACTTCTGTTAACTCATCATCGGAAAACCAAATATTTCTGAAATTTTCAATCTGATCTTTTACCTTTGACCAACTCAAGCTTCTTTTTCGGTCCACGTGCACAACTGCGTATAAATAATCAAGTTTCAATTTTTTTGCAAATGTTTACCTTTTTTTTATTTATCATCAGCAAATGTTTTTATTCTCAGTCTATTTTCATTGACTTTTCACCTATTTCCTCCAAAATGGAAAGTATTCTTTATATTATGTTATACCTAACAATGTATCCAAGTTTCATTTGTATGGAACGCCAAATTAACATATATTCAAATAATTATACCTATCTTCAAATAATTGAAGATAGGTTCAATTCATTTAAAGATATCTTTAATTCAATTAAAGATAGGTGCAATTCAATTAAAGATAGGTTCAATTCAATTAAAGATAGGTTCAATTCAATTAAAGATATCTTTAATTCAATTGAAGATAGGTGCAAATAAACGGCCGTTTGTTTGATTTGTACCTATCTTTAATTCAATTGCACCTATCTTCAAATGAACTGAACCAATTTTTAAATCATTTGAAGATAGGTTCAATTGAATTAAAGATAGGTACAAATGAATTAAACCAATCTTTAAATGAATTAAAGATAGGTTCAATTCAATTGAAGATAGGTATAAATACGACATATTCTCAATTTTTTGTAGATAGGTTTAATTCATTTGAAGATATCTTTAATTCAATTAAAGATAGGTGCAATTCAATTAAAGATAGGTTCAATTCAATTATACCTATCTTCAAATATTTAGAGATAGGTACAATTCAATTAAAGATAGGTTTAATTGAATTAAACCTATCTTTAATTAATTAAAGATATCTTTAAATGAATTGAACCTATCTTAAAGGGACGCTAGCCAGTCCGTATTTAAAGATAGGTTTAATTTAATTAGACCTATCTTCAATTTATTTGTAGATAGGTTTAATTTTGCCGATATTAACCTATCTTTAATTCAATTGTACCTATTATTAATTGAATTAAACCTATCTTTAATTGAATTGAACCTATCTTTAATTGAATTGAAGATATCTTCAATTGAATTGAACCTATCTTTAAATGAATTGCACCTATCTTCAAAAGAATTGTACCTATCTTCAAAGGAATTAATGGTATGTTACATTTACAGATATCTTTAATATAATTGAAGATAGGTTTAAATCATTTAAAGATTAGGTTCAATTCATTTGAAGATATCTTTAATTCAATTAAAGACAGGTGCAATTCAATTAAAGATAGGTGCAATTCAATTAAAGATAGGTGCAATTCAATTAAAGATAGGTTTAATTCAATTATACCTATCTTCAGATATTTAGAGATAGGTACAATTCAATTAAAGATAGGTTTAATTGAATTAAACCTATCTTTAATTAATTAAAGATATCTTTAAATGAATTGAACCTATCTTCAATTATATGAAGATAGGTATAATTATTTGAATATATGTTAATTTTGCGTTCCATACATTTGGAGGCATGTTAACTTTTTGCGTCATAAATATCAGTTGTGATACAATGTTGGAAAATAAAACCATTAAAGTCCATAAAATTTTGATTTTCGGTATGAATTTTTTGAAAATGGAATTTTCCGGAATTTTACGATTTTTCACAATTTCGACTTTTTGACTTAAGCGTCGTAAAATCTGAATATATATTCAATAATTGCCGATGCCATTATAACTTATGATACGTTAGCAACATTTTAGTTTTAGATGTACTGTAGATTCAGAAATGCCAAAATTAGCACCCCTCCCCCTAAAAATAAAGGGAAAATTTGAAATATTAAGGCTTTAAATAATAAAAAGATAATGATTGATGGGAATTCTAGTGTGTATTTCACTAAAACTGACATGCAGAAGATCATTTTAGTAGATTTTAACTTTTCAAAAGGTCTCTTTTCGACTATTCAGCCCAAAATTGTATGAAAAATGGGAATTTTACGTTTTTCAGAATTTCTGCTGTTTTGACTTTGAGATGCAAATACTTCATGAAATGTTGTTTAAATATCGTTTTATCATATCTTAGCAATTAGAAGGTATGTTTTTAAACATTTTAGACTAACTACAGTCTCATAAATTACAAACATATTACCCCTTACCATACATTTTCAACACAATTTATTTCATTTTATTCAGCTTGAAAAGCATAAACATTGTATAAAGGTCCTATGACATATCATTTTCGAACACCAATATACATAGAGCCTCCCATATATATCACAAATAAGATCATGCGCGTGGTTTATGGGCAGTTATTCAACAATTTAACTTTGAATTTCGTAAAATTCTGAAATACTGGAAATTCCAACTTTTCACGATAATCGTCCAAAATATTCAATTTTACCCATATTTTGGTGTCAAAATTACATATTACGATAAATGAAATGCATCTTTTGCAAAGAAAGTAAAACATTAGTATGCTTTGTTTATATATATGTAAACACAGGCATGTTTTGGGGATTTTTAAGTTTAATTTTGTTGGGATAGGGGTAAGATTTTCAGTATTTAGAGTCACATTGAACACTCCTTATTTTTCTAAACAGTGTTTTAATCGGTTAAAACAACAACAAAATGGCATATCTGCAGATAAATCCTCCAGATTTGCCACATATAACGATTTAAAAGTAAATTTTGGACAAATCTGAAATGCTGAAAATTGACATTTTTCATCAATTTTGGACAAAATATTAAGTTAAAGTGGGATTTAAAATACCAAATCAGAAATCATGCAACTTTGTTATATGCAACGCAGAATTTGCGTGTGGTGGTTATTTTTATCCCAACATAGACAAAAAATTGATAATTTTTGGGAAAATGTGTTGGGGTAGGGTATTTAAAGTCACATTAAAAACTCCTTGTTTCTCTAAACAATGTTTTAAGACAACTTATGTATCGCTTAGAACAATAAATTGGCATATCTGCAGATATATTCTGTAGATTTAATATATATTGCGATTTAACAGTGAACTATGGACAAATCTGAAATGTTGAAAATTACCATTTTTCATCAATTTCGGGGAGAAACATTGAGTTTTAGTCAACCAATGGCTGTTAATATACCAAATCATGATGTAATTCATGCAACATTGTCATATACAACACACATTTTACGTGTTCTGGTTATTTTTATGCGAACATAGACCAAAAATTGACAATTTCAGGGAAAGTTTGTTGGGGTAGTGGTAAGATTTTCGGTATTTAGAGTCACATATAACACTCCTTGTTTTTCAAAACAATGTTTTAAGACATCTAATATATGGCTTAGAACAATCAATTGGCATATCTGCAGATATATTCCATACATTTGACATATATTGCGATTCAACAGTGAACTACGGACAAATCTGAAATGTTGAAAATTCCTATTTTTCATCAATTTTGGGAGAAATGTTGAGTTTTAGTCGACCAATGGCTGTTAAAATACCAAATCATGATGTAATTCATGCAACATTGTCATATACAGAACACGTTTTGCGTGTTCTGGTTATTTTTATGCGAACATAGACCAAAAATTTACAATGTCAGGGAAAATTTGTTTGAGTAGGGGTAAGATTTTCGGTATTTAGAGTCACATATAACAATTCTTGATTTTCTAAACAATGTTTTAAGAATCTAATATATGGCTTAGAAAAATTAATTGGCATTTCTGCAGATATAATATATACATTCGACGTATGTTGCGATTTAACAGTGAACTACGGACAAATCTGAAATGTTGAAAATTCCAATTTTTCATCAATTTTTGGAGAAATGTCGAGTTTTAGTCGACCAATGGCTGTTAAAATACCAAATCATGATGTAATTCATGCAACATTGTCATATACAACACACGTTTTGCGTGTTCTGCTTATTTTTATGCGAACATAGACACAAAATTGACAATTTCAGGGAAAATTTGTTGGGATAGGGGTAAGATTTTCTGTATTCAGAGTCACATTTAACACTACTTGTTTTTCTTTACCATGTTTTAAGACACCAAATGTGTCGCTTGGTACAATTAATATGCATTGTTGCAGATATATCCTCCAGATTTGGCATATATAAAGATTTAACAGTGAACTTTGGACAATTCTGAAATGTTAAAAATTCCCTTTTTTTACCAATTTCGGGCAAAATATTGAGTCAACAAATGGCTGTTAAAATACAAAATCATAATATAATTTATGCAACATTGTCCTATACAACACACATTTTGCGTGCTCTTGTTTTTTTTATTTTTATGCGAAAACTGGCCAAAAATTGACAATTTTAGAGTAAATTTGTTGGGGTAGAGGTAAATTTTATTGATGTATGATCTATATATTACCTAAAAACCGCCATTAATTGTAATGGTTGTAAAGCAAATATAATAAGCTTTCATTTGATACCTATTTTAAATGATATTTGATTACTTAAAATTAAAATGAGGCAAAAGAAAGACAAAACTTATTCAAAAACGAAAACATTCAAAGACCCATATTTTTGGTCTTTTTGAAAATAAAATTTTGGTCATTTAAAATATGTAAAAATTTTCTTTACATATTTATATTGAAGAAAATAGATTGAAAAACTAAACACTTCGGGTTCTCTAGACCGTCAAACTTACGCAATTTCAATGAAAATATCAGATTTTTCGCCAATATTTCATTGGGGTAGGGGTTCGTTGAATTTTGCTATGGAACGTATTAGGCATAGAAATGATAAAAAGTTGAGTTCTTTGTAAAGCTGATACAATAAGCTATTATTTGATGCATCGTTTTTATAATTTGGAAGCATTTGGTCAATATTTTGAAGCAACTGAAAGAAAAACTTGAACGAAAAACACAATTTCCCAAAATTTCGGTAGGTGGCTCTAAAAATGGGCCAAATTCCACCATTGTGTGCAGGTTATGCTCGTGTTAACATGTTTTATTTTGAAAATGGGATGTATGCGGACCTAAAAAATGGGTGGGGTTTGGAAGTGGGAGGGGGTGCACGGGAGGGTGGAGGGTGGTAAATCCAGCCCAGATCAGCCCATGGACTATTATCAACCGGTTTATTAAGCGCTATCAAAAATCAAATACCTACATCTACAATGACCAAATCTAAATTTCCCAAATTAGACCATTTTGTCTTATGGCGACCATTTTGTATAAATTTTCAGATACCATTTTTAATATTTCAGTCTGCTGTAACTTTTGAACACTTTATCCGATTTTCAAATTTAAGCACCATAATGTTCGTTTTTATTAAGACTATCTTTCTGGATGTTTTTTTTTTTATATTAAGAACAAACTTTAAATTTGTCTTACCTCTCTGATGTATGGTTTTAAAGACGAAAACAAAATCTAATACCAAGTTCTGACAATTTTCCATCTTATTTGATTAATGCTGCTGATGAGAGGTAACTCCTAAACTCTCGTACATGACAAAACTTAATGTTTGTTATGCAACTTGGGTATTTTTTTTTTCATTTCGAAGTCATTTGGTCGATGCAATCGCTGTTGGACAAGAGATCATTGAGGTTGAACACCAACTTGTCTGACATGAAAACTTGTGTTTATAGAAATTCAGTGTTGTTTAAAAAATTCTAATCCTGTGAGGCTTAATTCCGTGTATTTCACTCGGTGGATGTCCTTGATAATGGATTTGGTCTCCTATTTCGACATTTTTGATACTGAGTACAACTTTCTGACTTTTTTTGATGGCTTTCCATATTATTTGATTCTAATGCTGATGAGGTTACTCCTTGAAACACGTGTACAAAATAACAAGATTTACTTTTTATTAAGTGGTTACTTGGTTGTTTTTTGTATTTAATATTTTCCATTGGGTAGCATGTCTTTCACCTTTATTTGATGTCCTCTTAACTATTCTTTAGCCCTTTGGACGATATTTTTGCATTGTCTTGAATAATTCTGTCTTTTGATTAGATCATATTGGTTGTTTGTTCTCTATTAGCTTTTTACACATTTTGCTTTACGTACCGTTTTCCAAATATTTTGATTTGATCTGCACTAAAGAGACATGAGTTCTTGAAATGGCCATTTCAAAAAAAAAAAAAAAAATGTAAATTTGGCACACGAGCACAACTGCTTACGTATTGTTTGTCGAAATGAGAAAACTGTTCAATAAACGCGATATCATATATTACACTATTTGTAAAATACCCGAATCATGTTATGTAAGCAGTTACTCCACGTTTTATTTTAATTCTACAGAAGTTCACCGTGTCATGCTTAAGGATGTATTCTCCTGAGAGGTCAAAATTTTCCTGCATCAAGTTTTTCCCGAAACCTATATTTTTATGATGCGAAGACCATGAAAAAATCATTTTTTAAGAGAAAACCATATGTCTGTGTGCATTTTTTGCGCTATTGGCATTTGAAAACCCCTATTTTTGGCGATTTAGTGCAAATTTCATCAATTTTGGCCTATTTTGGGGCCATTCTTGGTTAAAATAGCGATTTCTAGCATTTAGTTTTCTCTCAAAGTTTCCAAATTGTTAGATCTCATGAGTCTGAAGAAATATCACCTATAAAAAGCATAGGTCCGTGATGATATAAGAAAGTTTTGTAAGAAAATGTGACTTTTTTCGGTCAAATTCAAGACTTCGTAAAAACTGTAAAAATCTAGATTTTTCAAAATTCCCATCAACTACACAGTCAAAACTCACCATTTTTTGTTTAAAAAATTGGACAATTATATCTTTAAGAACTTTGAAAAGAAATCATATGAATAAGATGAGTACTTTTCTTGAAAATTTATTTTTATTACCCCTACCCAAGAGTCGGCTAAATTCCTACAGAGATCAATGGTCAAATTTGGTTAATAATTAAAATTTTCCATTTCTCGGAAACTACTAGTCATAGGTACATTATTTTTGATACAATTTTGGAGGGTCATTATATTTTATAAATCAATAAAAAAAAATGTCACTCATAAGGCAAGTTATAGGAAGTATTCATAAACGAGATTTCAGCGAGACTGAAACCTCAGGAGAATACATCCTTAAAGGTAAAGTCTCTCTCATTTTATAGAATTATATCCTATAAGATTAGAATCAAGTCCTGAACAGATTACGTCACTAAATTGATCAATTCTAAAACTATCTTATCTGCAGTGATAAAGTAATTTCTCTAATGATATGTCAAGTTTTAACCGGTTTTGACCCGTTGGATAAATTTTCTTTATTCAACGTATGTTGAATAAAGCCCCGTGCTATTTCCCGCCAAATCTATTCGGAATACAGTTCTCGGTGTTTATCATTGATCATTAGAGAAAAAAATTACACCACTCTATCCCGATTATTACCATATTTCATCCACTCTCGATAGTTAAATTCAAAAATTTTAAAATGCTCGGCAAGCCTCGCAATTAAAAGTTTTAAATTTAACTATCTCTAGTGGATAAAATATGGTAATGAACGGGATCTTGTGGTGTAATCTATATGTACTGTAGAAAAAACTAACAACTTAGATAATATTTGATGTAACAACTGAATATTCTCAATAAATAACAACAAATAACAAAACAAAATAACATATTACTACGTGACATCTTGTTACTTTTCTTTTGTACCAAAGAATGATACAAATGTAAAATATACAGAATACATCATTTGGACATACATTGTCCGAAAAAGCAAATCTACGAGTCATTTCAATTAAAAGTTATATCTACCATTTTTAATTTGTTTTATTATTTTTCCATGGTTTGATCCTGAAAACTTGCATCTTGTGTGTATGCATGAGTTGGCGTGAATCCTGATTTGCTATCTCGTTTACTAGCTGTTTGGGCGTTCTGTTGTATGGCTGAGCTGATCACGTGAGCCTCGTTGATTCTGATTCATGATGAAGCTTGACCTATTTTGTGAATTTGACAGTGGTGTAGAATCAATAGCATATGCTTGTTGCAAATTCTGTTGTATATTTGCGTTTGGCGGGCTAAGAGGTGGCGCTTCAATGTAGTCAACAGAACGACTATTCTGATCACCTAAATTTCCATTTTGGCTAAAATTCAATGGTACATTAGGATTACTAAGAGGTGGTCCTTCACCGTAATCAACAGAGCGTCTATGTTGACTCAGTTGTGGTTCGGTTTGATCGACCAAGCCTCCATGTTGGCTAAAATGTATCTGTTGCGGCTGGCTAATAGGCGGTGCTTCCGTGTAGTCAACAGAACGTCTATACTGACCAAGCTGTGGTTCGTTTTGATCGACCATGCCTCCATGTTGGCTAAAATGTAATAGTTGCTGCTGGCTGAGAGGTGGTTCTTCAGTGTAGTCAACAGAACGTCTGAACTGACCAATCTGTTGTTCGCTTTGGTCGACTGAAGGTCGATGTTGGCTTAAATGTAATTCACTTAAGCGACTTTTGGAACTCCTTTGTTGATTCGTCGGTTCTTGGCTAAAAGGAAAGGAATCGCCTTGTTGGCTCAAATGTAATCCACTCAGATGACTTTGAGAGATCCTTTGTTGCTTTAATTGTACTTCATCAAGGGGCACAGAACGTCCATACTGACTAACATCTTCTCCGCTTTGATGACCTTGGGGGACCGTCTGCTGATTCAACTGTTCTTCATTTAAAGGAACATAACTTAGAGAACTTAGGTGTAAATCACTGAGACGACCTTGGGAGCTCCTCTGTTGATTTAATTGTGCCTCATTTATAGGAACTGAACTTCCATGTTGACTGAGATGTAACCCACTCAGATGACCTTGGGAGCTCCTTTGTCGATTCAATGCTGATTCATCGAAATTATTCAAAGAATGTCTTCCCACGGCTAACTGTGATCCTTCCATACCACCCCCAGTCTGTTCATTTGATTTTATTTGAGAATCACTTTGAAGACCAGACGTGCTTTTGCGTGGTCTAAAGTCGGTGGTACTATGTTTCGAACCTTCTTTTCCCCGAGAGAAGACTTGTGATCCTTTGAGACTTCCACTTCCGATACGATCACTTGATCGTTTCTGTAACGATGTTTTGCTCGATTTGATATTATCACCTTGAAAACTCGTTTGACTTTGACGTGGCGTTGGTTGTAACATACGTGCGGCAGGTGTGTTGAAAATTTCTGCCATCAATTGTTCTTTTGCTTCCTGCAATAAAATATAATCAGTTGGAAATGAACCCACATATACGTGTGAAAAAAGCCTTTATATTCTAGTGTAATATATTTAAATTAGGTTGGAGTGGCAGAAAATTAAATAAACTTTGATGAAACATTAAGCATATCGTATTGAGCTTCGTAAATAAAAAGAGTGAATCGAAAAGAAAATTTCGGATAATTCCATGGGGTTCGCCCAGGCAATGTCTTTTTGTTGTTGTTGTTCTTATATGTCTACTGGGCAACACAACAAAAGAATGAAAATTAATTTAGCAGTCCAAAAAGAAATATAGATGATTCTTCAAATCAGAATAGTTGAAAATATTTTTTTCACTAGAGATAGTAAGATTATGGTGATTACGGACTGAAATCACTTTCCGTGCACCCCACTAATTATCCAGACCGCTTTTTCAGTCCTTTATAATCCATCTTCAAAATAAATCTTGGCAACATGAGTAAAACTGCACGCATAGAAAGAATAGGGTCACTTTCATAGAATACCACGCAAAATTCAACTCCTTACTGTCCTAATTTCCTCTTGAAACACGTGTTCAGCATAACGAAATTAACCGTTTATTATGCAACTTGGGTCTCGAATGTATTTCTATAGATGGATGAAATATACAAAACTTTGGTATTAAATGAAAACCTAATTAAGAAATAGATTATTGCAAGCGGGCTCTTTGCGAATTAGAACATGGGCAGACCTTATATTTGTCAATATTTTATACCGAGCGATAGCGAGGTATAAAATGAAGACAAATATAAGGTCTGACCATGTTCTAATTCGCATAGAGCCCAATTGCAATAATCTATTTCGATTCTTATATGTTTTACAAGCTTTTTGAAAATTCGAAGCGGCTCTTAGAGGGCAATATTGGGTTTGACACTAGAATTGAAATATGTCGGAAAACTGCATACAAACACACATAAATAGACATAGAGAAATCTATGTTATTTTATTGCTACAAGTTGCCCATAAGCTTATGAATATATTTCAAAAATATAAAACTGCCTAGTTATGTTATATTTGAAGCCAAAAAAAGAAAAGAAAAGGAAAAAAACTCATATTTATAATTTAATTAACGTTAAAAATTAAAATTTCTAAATTGTAGAGCATGACATGCAACATAGATAAGATTTCATAACAACAACACATTCGTTGCTAGGTTACGGTAATGCCAATTTCAGTTTCAGTAACTGTTGTAAATTTCTATTATTGTCATAATTTGATGCAGGTTCCGAGCGATGCATTATTTAAAACTTTATTTACACATGAATATTGAGTGAATAAAATGTGAAACTGTACATTAAGAATGTCCTTTTGTAAAAAAAATATGCGCATGTGCTAAAAAATATTGTTGGAATTAGAAGATAGCTTTGTTTCCAAAGACAAAGAAGAGAGTCATATTAGAATTCATATTTTTTACAATGGACATAAGTTTGACCTTTTTATTGTCTGGGGATATAAAAAATGTACCCCTTCTCCTACAAAAAATGGCGAGAATGGTGATTTCTTTTGGCTTGGAATTTCTTTTAGATAAACAGTTTTGGTAATTTGCTGTATTTTGTGTACCTTACTTGTCAGTTGTGAAAAAAAGGTTGGAAAAACGCAATTTAGTTCCCCGATTTTATTTTTCATGTCATATTTTTGGGAAAAAAAATCGGGAATTTTCAATGTTTTCAATATTTCGACTTTCGACTGATTTGATCGTAAGAATCTGAATATTTATCTTCTAATTGCCTATGTGATAATAATGCTTTAGCAACAAATTGGGACTAAAATATTTTGTTTCAATTTTCTTTTAGGTTCGCAAATATCGAAATAAACACTCCTCCCCTAAAGTTACGGAAAATTTCTAAATAATCGAACCCTAAAAGCCATAAAATAATGTTTTATTTCAACTTTGGTCTATAATTTTCTATAGCTGACATACAGAGATCTTTTGAAAAGAATTTACTTCTTCGAGTTAGCTATATTTGGCCATTTTATTCTAGAATTTCCACTAATTTGTCGTTGAGATGTAGATTTCTTAAAGATAAAACATATCGTTACAGTATGCCTGAGCTATAAATAGAAATGCTTTAATTTAAATGTTTCAGACAAATTGCAGATTAACAACATAAGAATTTTAACCCCTTTTTGTAAATAAAGAAACATTTCTTATTAAATTCCGTTTCGCTTAATAAGTTATAATATTGTCATTTATATGAAATTTCACTTACTTAAACCATTAAATACACATAGATCCATAAATTAGTACAAATAAAACCATGTCTGTGGTCGTGTCGGTAATTAATTCTAAAAAAATGGATGCAAAGTGGTAATTTTCCGATTTTTAAAATTTTTTTCCAAATTTTAATGATTTTTAAAAAAGCAACGGAAATGATTCTGATTAGATTAATTTAATTACTATTTTAACCTTTTTAGTGTACATAGGTTCATCTTAATTGTGATATTAAAGAAATTATCTCATAATTGTTACAAAAATACCAAAAATGACCTTTTAATGTGAAAAGAGCAATTACCAGTTCAAAGTAACATAAAAACCACCTTTTAACCTTTTTATCTCCTAATTACAAAAAAAATTCCGATTAAACTTTTGAAAATTGACATTTTTAGTAGAACGTAAAGGTATCAATGAAAAATGGAGTTTATTTATATATATATTTAGAGTCAATATATCTTAGCAGCAGGCCAGGGATGTCAATTTTATCCATATATTTACATGCCTCACTGTAAAGACCAATAAAAATAATCATATAATTCCAAAGGTTACGTGCAAAACAAGGGGGGGGGGGGCATTTCTAATGCAGCTTTAAATAAAATTCACAGTGCAACAATATACTAACGAGTGACACTATGGTAGAAAATTTCAGATTAAGGTCAGAATATTTTATGATTTATATGAACTTCAGAAAGTTGGACGTATAAAATTTGATAAATCTTAAAATACGAAAATAGCCATTTTGTATTTGTCTTTTAATTGGTAAAAATTTAAAGTCACGTAAACAATCTGGGCCTATTAAAACAAAGCCGGATACAATAAATTTATATCAAAGTTACTAAATACTATAACATTGTTATGATTTGAATTAATAATTATCACAAAAATGTCAAATTTGTCTATTTTTTGTTTGGGGGGAAGGAATGGTCGATGAGTTTGTAGGGACGAGAATATTCGTATTTTGCAATCGCCCTTAACACTTCTTCTACATCTATATAGTGTATAAAGATGACCAAAGTACAGTCGAGACAAACTTAATAATAATCTGACAGATATACGCTTCAGGATGTTCGCTGGTTTGGTTTATGTATTTCCGTCAGATTTTCGGAATTCTCTGGTTTTATCCATTTTAAAGCTTAATAATTTCTTTGTCCGGTGATTCTCTAATTCTTCTCTTAAATTCATTCTATACATCTTTTGAAGCATTCAGGTAAAATCTTATTGAATTAGTGTTATTTTGTCACATTCATTATTAGATAAACATTGCTCATGTTAAACCAGTGAAAAATTTAGAGAAATTCAAATTCCCGCCTTTTTTAGCTCACCTGGCTATGCCAGGGTGAGCTTTTGCCATCACTTGGCGTCCGTCGTCCGTCTGTCCGTCGCAAACTTTTCATTCAAAGATCTTCTCCTCTGAAACCACTGGGCCAATTGGAACCAAACTTGGTCACAAAAGTCCTTGGGTGGTCCCCTTCAAAAAAGTTATACGGCATGTCCGTACCTAATCCAAGATGGCCGCCAGCGGGAAACATAATTTTAACATTGGACCCTATGGAAAAGACATTCAAAGATCTTCTTCTCAGAAACTACCGGTCCAATTATAACCAAAATTAGACAGAATGGTCCTTAGATTGTCCCTTCCAAAAAACAAATACGACAGGTCCGTATCTAATCCAAGATGGCCGCCAGCGGGGAACATAGTTTTAACATTGGACCCTATGGAAATTACATTCAAAGATCTTCTTCTCAGAAACTACCAGTCCAATTATAACCAAACTTAGTAATAATGGTCCTTAGATGGTCCCTCCAAAAAAAGGTACCCGGCAAGTCCGTACCTAATCCAAGATGGCCGCCAGCGGGGAACATAGTTTTAACATTGGACCCTATGGAAATTACATTCAAAGATCTTCTTCTCAGAAACTACCAGTCCAATTATAACCAACCTTAGTAACAATGGTCCTTAGATGGTCCCTTCCAAAAAAGGTATCCGGCAAGTCCGTACCTAATCCAAGATCGCCGCCAGCGGGGACCATAGTTTTAACATTGGACCCTATGGAAATTACATTCAAAAATCTTCTTCTCAGAAACTACCATTCCAATTATAACCAAATTTAGTCACAATGATCCTTAGATGGTCCCTTCCAAGAAAGGTATCTGACAGGTCCGTACCTAATCCAAGATGGCCGCCAGCGGGGAACATAGTTTTAACATTGGACCCTATGGGAAAGACATTCAAAGATCTTCTTCTCAGAAACGACCTGTTCAATTATAACCAAACTTAGTCACAATGGTCCTTAGATGGTCCCTTCCAAAAAACCTTCTTCTCAGAAACTACCAGTCCAATGATAACCAGACTTAGTCACAATGATCCTTAGATTGTCCCTTCCAAAAAAGGTATCCGGCAAGTCCGTACCTAATCCAAGATGGCCGCCAGCGGGGAACATAGTTTTAACATTGGACCTATGGAAAAGACATTCAAAGATCTTCTTCTCAGAAACTACTGGTCCAATTAGAACCAAACTAAGCCACAATGGTTCTTAGGTGGTCCCATCCAAAAAATGTATCTGTCAGGTCCATACCTCATCCAAGATGGCCACCATCTGGAACATAGTTTTTACATTGGCCCTTTTGATTTTAAGGGGAACCTCTGCCCAAATTTTTTGAATTTTTATTTGAATTTTGGTCTGAATGTTTCAATTTCAGCATTATGTATTACCTTGATTATAAGGGGAACCCCTGCCCAAATTTTTTTTTTGAATGGTGTTCTGTTATGGGTTGTAATGGATGGTGGATTTTTTGATTGCCATGGAAACCGAACAAGAATACTGTAATTTTAGAAAAAAAAAGTATTCTGCTAAATTTTATGTTTTGTTTTTCGATACAGGCTCTTGAGAGTCTCTTGTTTAAACATTCGTTTCTAAAAAAGTACATTCGGTAACCTTTTTGGGCTAAAATTACTTCTTTTAAAATTTTATAACAAGAAGTCACATTTATTTGTAATCCTTGTTATATTAAAATGGACCAGCGAACATCCTGAATTGTTGACACATTCAACAATTTAACTTCTAAAATGCTGAAAATTCTCATTCATTTTTCACTATTATCGAACCAAATATTCAACTGTTTCAATATTTTGGTGTTAAAATTGTATATTCCAAAATATATAATGCATCTTCTCGAAGACAACAAAACATTAGTATGTTTTGTACATATATTTGTGAAGACAAGCAAACTTGTTGGATTTTTAAACATCACTTTGTCGGGGGGTAGGGGTGAAATTTCCGGTAATTGGAAATACACTAACACTACCTGGTTTTCTAAACAGTATTTTAAGACCAACACTGTATCGGTTACAGCAATTAATTGGGATATCTGCAAATACATCCTCCAGATTTGCCACCTCAAACGATTTAACAGTGAATTTTAGACAACTCTTATTTGCTGAAACTTCCCATTTTTTTTTATCAATTTCGGATCAAATATTGACTGTAAGCCGACAAGTAGGTTTTAAAATACCTCATCATGATAGAAATCATGCAACATTTCAAATTTACAACGCAGATTTTGCATACTCTGGTTATTTTAAGCGAAAATGGACAAAACATTGACAATTTTATATTTTGATTGTTTCAAGGCAACTAATGTATCACTTAGAACATATAATTGGCATATCAGCAGATATATCCTCCAGATTTGATTTAATTAACGATTTAAAGTAAATTTTGGACACATCTGTAATGTTAAAAATTCCCATTTCCATCAATGTCGGGCAAAATATTGAGTTTAAGCCGACAAATGGCTGTTAAAATACGAAATCACGATATAATTCATCTAACATTGTCATATACAACACACATTTGGCGTGTTCTGGTTATTTTTATGTGTAATTACTGTCACTGACTCTTAATATACACTTTCAGCATGTGACGACTTTTGATCTATTAAAACCGGTTTAACCCAATATTTCTTTTGAAATGTCTGTACCAAGTCAGGACCATTGGTCGAGAAGTTTTCCAGTGTATTCCACCTGATTTTTCTATTTGTCTCTTGGACTTCGGACTTCGGATCTTGACAACTCTGTTTGGTAATTTTGTTATTACCCCCCATTTACAACCGGTAAGATATCTCTCCTTGTGTATAAAGAAATCAAGTCTGTCACTCATTTACTTTCTATTTGCAAATTTCTTATTTTTTTTAATTTTAGAGATATCTTAATATCTTTGTTCGTTTCTGTGATACAGTCTATTGGCAAATAATAGGTATTTCTAAGGTTACCAACTGCGCACCTCGCATAGCAGATATATTTCTTCATTGCTACGAGTCACAATTGATAGTCAGAATTCAAAAGACCCTTCTAAACAGCATTTAGTGGATCTTTTTTTTTTTACAAAACATAGATATTTGGACGACATTTTGGCTTTAAATAACCCTGAATTTTCTAACAGTATAGACTTTTAATAAACCCAATAGCAGCAGCGATCATACTCCTTTTCCTGATCTTGATAAATCAATAAACCAAGGAAAGTTGAACACTATAATTTCAGATGATAGAGATGATTTCTCTTTCCCAATAGATAATTTTCCCCATATCGCTGTCGATGTTCTGTTAGTCCCGTCTTACGGGGTCTACATTTCACAACTTGTTCGATATGCACGAGTAGGTAGTGATGTTTCTGTCTTCAACGACCGAAATCTCTGTCTAATTGAAAAACTTTTGCATCAAGGGTTTTGCTATCATAAATTGATAAAAACATTTTCTAAATTTTATTTAGATACATTGTCTTATAAAGGAAATTTGGTTCTACATGCAGGGCTCTTATACATCAGGGTGTTTCACATCCAAACTTGAATGGAAATATCATTTAAAAGCGCATAAATTCAAAAATTGTCCTTTCAAACTTATTAATCCGTTGAACAAACTTATTCATAAAGGATATAAATACAGCATTGTTGTTAAATCTACACTTCTTGTTTTTATTGGCACAAATATTGATTATCTCCTCAATGCTTTATACCGTAACTAAATTAAAACAATTTTCCTATTTGCAATATTTGACATTGCATAATATCATGTTCTTTTTTCATAATTGATTATGTTGTTTTATATGTAATACTAAACCTAATTAGAAATATTCTAATTGAAATTTCACATGTTAGTAGGCTTGATATCATAGTCAACGGAAATTGTGTCCTTAGATATCTGTCAGTAACTGCGAGCATTTGTCATGACAGTACCCGTGTGTATTGTTTACAAGTTGAATGTACTTCATTGCAAAGGTACTCGTCTCGATAGGTTGGACATTTTTGCTGGTTTTAATTTTCACTGTAAGTCTTTTTGTGTATTTATTTCGCCAAATAAAGGGGGAGGGGGAGGGTTGTGATCCAAGAAAATGAGTTTAACCCCATCGCCATTTTGCGCCTGTCCCAAGTCAGGAATATGTTGGTCATTGTATTTTCCTTGTCTTAATTCTTATAAAATTTTAGTTTTATCTTGATTCGGGTTATTGGATATGGTTTGTTTCCATTGATTCATTCACTTATTTTTACTTTTTGGGGCCATTTAGGATTTGCTATATGGTGTAAGGTTCCTCACTGTGTTGAAAACCGTATGGGTATCCCTAGATTCTTTGTTTTGGATCGTTTTAACCTTGAGATGGGATGTCGTCTCCTTGACATTTAACCATTTTCTCTCTTTTTCATATTAATATTATTCGTCAAGGATTTCTCAGTTTGTGATTGTAGTAACGATTTGATATTTGGTCTGAAACTTTGGTTTGGTGAGTTGTACCATTTCTCCCCTTTTCAGGTCCGTCACTCATCTTTGTTTTATCCAATTGTAGCTACATATTGTTTTTTTTTTCGTCAAGGATATCTCGGCAATACTTTTGTATTCATAATGTAATATTTGGTGTGAAATTTTGGTATGGTGGGTTGAGATGTTCCTCTATCATTTCCGCCTTTCATCTAGTTCTTGTTTTCCGATTACTTCGCTTTTCCACTGTAGCCATATAAAATTCAGTATAATACAGAAACACATTAATACATTTATAAGTGTAAAATACCTTTATAAACTGGCTCTGATATTTTTCTAATTTCTTTTTCTGCTCCTGAGGTGTTCCTCTTATTGCGAAATTCCTGGAAATAATAAGTAAAAAAGAAATATACCAAATTGAACAGAAAATTTTTGGTATCTTGATTGTCATACAAACAATATTTCTGAACTCCACTTGTTTTATCTATTACAATGTAAAAATTACAAATCTAACACCATTGACCCAATATTTTCTTTACACACACATTAAGACTGGAATATTATTAACATATTTACAGCGAATTTATAGTAATAATGACATTAATGATATTGTGCCATTCCTTGGCTAGTTGATTTAAAAATATTCGATTAAAATCAATTCGGTTTGTAGGAATTCACGTTCACAACGAATTATCTTTCATGTCTCCTAAGTAGTGACAAATCTATTATTTAGCTACAAGAACCAAACGTACTTCGGATCTTCCTATCAAAATATGCAATAATTGAAACACAAATCTATCATTTGTGTCTATCAATAAGTCATCATCAGTGATAGAAAGATTAACTTATTGTGTGAGCAGATCAGACCTATTTATCGTGAAAAATATTTGATATTTAAACCGTTTCTTATATACACGGCTTCTCCGAGTATGAAACTCACCTGGTCCATGGCTGACATAGACAGTTCAAAAACCACAATGTAAAAGGGTCTCATTTTCTTATATGTTAATAGACCTCGATGTAATATGGCCCAATGTGTCATAGGAATCTCTAAATGCATTTCCAATAGGGCTCTATGTTCCGGCCCTGTTGGTGACTTTCTTGGATGGGGCAGAGACATCCCAAACGCATCCTTTAAAAGGGACCACCAAAGGACTATTGTGTCCACTTTTTGTTCTAATTGGCTATGTAGCTTTAGAGGAGAAGATCTTTGAATGCTTTCCCATTTTGTTCAATGTTAAACTATATTCCATGTTGGTGGCCATCATGGATCAGATGTGGACTTGCCAGACACAATTTTTAAAGGGGACCAACCAAGTTGTGACCAAGTATAGTTATAACTGGTCACATAGTTTCAGAGGAGAAGATCTCTGAAAGTGTTTAAGATAGGGTCCAATGTTAAATTAAGGTACCCGCTAGCAGCTATCTTGAATGAGATGCGGGCAAATCAAACAATTTCAATCATGACGATTAAATGTTGTCCTGGACATCATAAACATTTCTGCATCTAAAACTTAATCTCTATCTCAAATCGTATTTGAAATATAAGGCGAAATGTATAAGATTACGAAATTTGACAAATATAAGGCAATCACCCTTAAACTCTGGTATTTAGATTTTCTTCATAATTTCCAGGTGCGTAGATCTTAATATGCTAACATTTTTACAATTTAAAGTGACCTCTATCTGTAACAGTTTTTTTAATAAAAAAAAATATATAATAAATTATTAATTTTTTAAAAAATTTTACAGAAAAAGGGAAATAACTCAAAACGGGCATTCAAATTTTCTTCAGCATTGCAAGGTAGGTAGATCTTGTCCTGCTGATCACTTTTACTCTATAACAGATCTTTGATATCTGTAATTTTTTGAATTATTTGCAAAAAACAGCAATTTACCTCCTATTTTTAGTAACGACAGCCATGTTGTTTGGTTCTCAAACTAATAAAACACAATATTGAATCTAGATACCCTTGTTCCGATTTAGGCAAATGTTGGTTAAAATTGGCTTGATGGTTTCAGGGGAGAAGATTTGTGAATTTGCTCCAATTTGACAATGTTTCCAGCTTACGGCCATCTTGGATCTGATACGGGCTTGCCAAACATATTCTAAAGTGGACCAACTAGGGATATTTGTGACCAAGTAGGGTTCCAAATGGCCAAGTAGTTACAGACAAGTAGATCTTTGAATGTGTTTTCACATATATGGTACAATGTTAAAGTAAGTTCCCTGTTTGTGGCCATCTTGGATGAGAGGCAGGCAAGCCAGACAACTTCCATCATGAAGATAAAATGAAGTCCTTGACATGCTGCACACATGTATCTAAAACTAAATCTCTATTTCAAACTGTTTTTGAAATACAAAACAAAATGTATAAAACTATGGAAATATGGGTATTCAGATTTTCTTCAAAATTTGCAGGTGGGTAGGTCTTGATATGCTTAACATTTTTGCCATGAAAGTTGACCTCTATCTGTTAAAGTTTTTTATGAAAATAAAAATATTCAGATTTAGAATATTCTGCAGAAAAAGGTCAATAACTCCAGAACGGGTAGTCAGATTTTCTTCAAAATTGCAGGGCAGGTAGATCTTGTAATGCTGATCACTCAGATTTTGGATATCTATAACCGTTTCTGAGTTATTTGCTAAAAACAGCAATTTACTCCTATGTGCTATTTTAGTAACGGCAGCCATGTTGTTTGGTCCTCGCACTAATCGAAAACAATTTTGAATTAAGATACCCTGGTGATGATTCAGACCAAGTTTATTTAAAATTGGCTCTGTGGTTTCAGAGGAGAATATTTTTGAAACGGACGGACGACAGACGACGGACGCCAAGTGATTGCAAAAACTCATCTGACCCACAGGGTCAGGGGAGCAAAAAAATTGAAATCAGTCGAAAAGTTACACATACAGCCTAGTTGATATGTTTCTGAACATTCTGAGCACATTGTCAGTGTACACTGAACTTTGCAAAGATTGGATGAAAATTGCTGAAAGTGTTGGCGATCATCCAAAATACCAAAATTAAGGGATTTAATGACTATTGATGTAGTACCACACACATTGAAACCAGAAAAACCCTTTCTTCGCCTATAAATAACTTTTGCAATAGTAATCATTCAAGTG
This sequence comes from Modiolus philippinarum, assembly GCA_002080025.1. Lineage (NCBI taxonomy): Eukaryota > Metazoa > Mollusca > Bivalvia > Mytilida > Modiolidae > Modiolus > Modiolus philippinarum. The sequence goes on along the minus strand of MJUU01053043.1, from coordinate 137,909 downwards.
AAGTTAGTTCAAAAAGTATTCTTACAATGTTCTAACATAAATTCCATGAAAACAGGAAAAGCAGTGGGCTAAAATGGAATTCATGCTGAAATGCTGAAGGCAGGAAAGGGAGGTAGAAAAGAATTGTAAATTATATTCATTGTCGTCCGAGAAGAAAACAGATTCATGCAAACTGGTCAAAAGAACTTTTTATCAAACTACCAAAGATGAGTGGTCAGGGAAAGAAAGACAAAGAAGTCTAATGATGTGCAAGAAAGAGAAATAAGGACAAGGAAGTCAAAAGATGTTCAAAACAGGACAAGACACATCTGGTTGAGAGGTCTTAAGACAAAAAAAAATTTAGTAAGGGGTGATTTGAACACGATCTTGAATCACAAAAGAACTGTGCTGGCATTCAAAACAAGCGTCGCCATTGAAGGTAAAGGAACCAAAATTTGTCACAACAGAGAAAGATCGGGAAGCACTTGAAAAGTGCATAGATGGAATTCAAGCTCCATTTTGAGAAAAAGGACAAAGAAGTTCAAAGATGAGTAAGAAAGAAGAGAATAATGACAAGGACTGGGTTGCACAAACGTTAATTAAAGTTAATTGACGTTTAAATTTTAAGTGTAAATNAATTTGGTTGAATTTGTTAAGGATTTAATTTACACTTAAAATTTAAACGTCAGTTAACTGTAATTGACGTTTGTGCAACCCAGTCAAGGTCTTCAAAAGATATGGAAGGTGGCAAAGGAAGTTAAAAGGTAGGGAAGAAGGACAAGATATTAAAAAAGGACCCAAAACAAATCTGAACTTATGAAACAGAAAAGGCTACAGAAAGGGTGATTTAGATAATGGCTATAAGATAACTACAGACCTGTGCCGTAATCGAAACAACCACTGTTAGTGCAGGATAAGATAGGAAACATTATGAAAGCAAAGAAAGATCAGGCAAAATTTTGAGTATAATATTTGAAAGAATACTAAAATAGACTAGAGTAAACAGATTCATTTGATGAAGCAACCAAAGGATGACTCAAAATATGCACAGATCCACTATCAAAAAAGAAATAAACAAAATAATTAATTCAATGAAAGCAGGAAAAGCAGTGGGCATAGGTGGAATTCAAGCTCAATTATTGAAGGCAGACATGGTAACAGATACATAAAAATTGCTCATTCTATTCACTGTAGTCTTAGTAGAGACAAAATATTCCAGCAGATCGTTTAAAATACTTGACCCTCAAATTATCGAAGATGGGTGATTCGAAGAAGTAGGAACAAGAAGGTCCAAACAATGTGCACGAAAGAAAGGAGGGAAGAAGCAAGACACTGGGTAGAATTTGAAGGCATACTAAATAGACTAGAGCCTAAAGTAGCGTCTGGTGGATCAACCAAAAGGATAATTTGAAATTATGCACAGGTCCACCATCAAAAGAGGAAACAATCAATGAAAACAGTAAAGGCAAAAGCCATAGATCGAATTCAAGCTCAACTATTGAAGGCAGACATGGAAACAGCTATAACAGAATTACATATTCTATTCACTGTCGTCTGTGAAGAAGACAAGATTCCTGCAGACTGGTCAAAAGGATTCAATATTAAACTATTAAAGCCGCTGTAGCCAGGGTGAGCTTTTGCCTTCACTTTGTGTCCGGCGTCCGGCATCTGTCGTCCGTCCATCATAAACTTTTCCTTTAGATAACTTCTTTTTTGAGACCCGCTGAATGGATTTGAACCAAATTTGGCATAAATTATACTTATGAGATGCTGACTAAGAGTTGTTACATTGGTGCCAATTAATCCGTAGTCCAACATGGAAGCCAACGGTGCACTTAATTGATAATTGGACTTTTCTGCTAAGAACTTCTTCTTGAGAACTACTGAGTGGATTTGAACAAAACGGCCTGAATGACGCCTATGAGGTACTGACCAAATGTTGTTACTTTAGTGCTGATCCGTCATTCAACATGGCCGCCAGCGGCAAAACTTAGTTAAACATTCGACCCTTTGGGAAATGCATACATAGATCTTTTTCTAGTGAACCGCTGAATGAATTAACAAAAGTTGGCATGAATGATCCTGATGAGATGCTGACCAAGAGTTGTAAATTTGGTGCCGAGCTGTCATCCAACATGGCCGAGAGCAGCGAAACTTACATTGGACCCGTTGGGAAAATTCATATAAAGATCATCTAGAGAACTGCTGAATGGATTTAAACAAAACATAGCATGAATTATGCGTACAGAGTGCTGACCAAATAGTGTTACTTTGGTGCCATTCTGCCATCTTGCTTATGAAGTGCTGGCCAAGTGTTTTTACCTTGATGCCGATCTGTCATCCAGCATGGCCGCCAGCGGTGAACTTAGTTTAATATTTTACCCTATGGGGAAATGCATACAAAGATCTTCTCGAAAGATTTACTGTAAAATCTAAGTTTAAACTTTTTGAATCTTCAATAATCAGTTAGTCGAGAAAAAATGTATTGCCTGGTGCATGTGAGGCGGCATTTCCATGCTCTCTATCGATATCTCTCTCTCTTCCGCGGTGTTGACCTACTACCTATTTAAGATGTTCTGCCATCAAAAAAAAAGATAAAAAATAAAACATTGACCTGGCAAAAATCAATTGATACTATCCCTTTACTTTAACCACGATTTTCAATAGGGTCTGTAAGTCTCGTCATGTGACTCACGAGAATCCACGATAAACAGGCAATTTGAAAACGCTTCCCACCAAAACATGGCGTCTTTGGATTAAGACATTCAGATTTTTGTTTGAAACATCATATATCTTTGTTTTAAATGTGACTTCCGGGTACAATTTTTGATCCCGGAAGTTCCAATATTGTACGAGACTTACAGGCCCTATAAATAAAATATTTAAATATCATTACCATACAACTACTCCGGAAACAATAACAATCAGTAAGGATACGACTACTATTCCTGCTATTATGACGTCCTCGGCCGTATTGTAGGATTTTTCTTTTGCCGTTTGTCTTTCTTCGTTCTCTGCGACAGGAAGATTTGTATATATCCTTGCGGGTTCCATCAGTGTACGTTTACCTGAAAGATATATACATTAACTTGCAACTATTTCTATTTCACTGATATTTGTAAATTGCATTAAATTGTAGGTAACAAAGAACAAAATACCGAAGTAAATTAAAATCTAGGTGTGACGAACTCGCTATCACCACAAATATGAGTCTCGGTAAAAAAATAGGGTCTTATGCGACAATGATACAATAATCATATCTGTTCAAACAACTACACAAAATTTCTTATGAACTAGAGATCAACATTTAGTGCTCAGATTATTAATATTAATTATTTCTGCATCAACTGGGCCTATTTAGACTTCTAAAAGACGTTCCTCTTGCAATTCCGCCACCTGAATCGTTTTTCGGGGGCTACGGCTACGAAAAAGTTTGAGCCATTGGAAAGATATTTTTACACACAACTTAAGGGGTATCGCGAATAGGAAAATTCGTTGATTGAGCTTTCAGAAATATTATCATATCAGTGATACTCATACTGTATACAATTTTTTGGAGTAATAAGGTGAAAAGTGAGTCATCAACGTCAAATTTCCCTGTGCATTATATCAATAAATACGCTAATATGATGTCCTTACGCTTTACAGTTTCATATGAGAGTTTATTTTTTCTTAAGCTTGAAAGTAATTTAATTTATTACATACTTAGTAGAAATAAAAGCGTTTTTGTATGATCAATATGACCGGAAGTAAACTGTCCATATTTTCACACCCCAGGAAAATAATAGGTTATTTTATGCTCCTCGTGCATCTCGGACAAAATAAACGTCTTCCGGTCCATATTGGCCTGAGCAAATAAACGACTTCCGGTCCATATCGGCCTGGCATTTCTTCACGTCGGAAGTATGTAATAAAAAGTTTAATACATGTGCATTTCCATATTGACCTGATTATCATCCCTCGACCCATATTGACCCTCGACTTCGTCTTTGGCCTATATGGGTGTCTCGGGATGATAACCAGGCCAATATGGAAATGCCCATGTATTAATCTGTATTTATTAAAATTACGAATATTGATACCAATACGTCAACTTATGTGTTTTTTCTTACAGTTTCCCGGCAGAATTATTTGTTGTTTCAAACCTTATATTGTCCCTCAAGAGCTGCCTTCGAATTTTCATAACGTTTGTTAGACATACTGGAATCGAAATACATTATTGCAAGTGGGCTCTATGTAAATCAGAACACTGTCAGACCATATATTTGTCTTTATTTATATCTGGCTATCACCACAAATATGAGTCCCGATAAAAAAAGACTAGGGTCTAATGAGACAATGACATAATAATCATATCTGTTCAAACACCTTCACAAAATTTCTCATGAACTAGAAATCTACATCTAGTGCTCAGGTTAATGATTATTTCCGCATCAACCGGGGGTCTATTTAGACTTCTAAAAGACGTTCTTTTTGCAATTCCAGCACCTGAATCGTTTTTCGGGGGCTCCGGCTACGAAAAAGTTTGAGCCATTGGAAAGATATTTTTACACACAACTTAAGGGGTATCGCGAATAGGAAAATTCGTTGATTGAGCTTTCAGAAATATTATCATGTCAGTGATACTCATACTGTATACAATTTTTTGGAGTAATGTGGTGAAAAATGAGTCATCAACGTCAAAATTCCCTGTGCAGTATATCAATAAATACGCTAATATGATATCCTAATCAGGTGCCCGGCTACAGAGCTGCTGGGCGCTTCTCCATGTGGTGGATAGGAGAATGCCTCGTCTATGCGGGATAGCCAGGTCATAATACGGTAAGCCCGATTATTGTAGCCAAACTTGCTCTCGTCCTTATATAGCTGAACATTGCTCACCGGAAGTTAAACTCTAAATAATCAATCAATCAACATTTGTTAAGTTTTCTATTTAGGATCAGTTCCATATTTGTCAATGGTATTACCACAGTATTGTTATATAGTGTTTAACCTAATTCTATAACATTGATTAATATCAAAATACGGAAGTTACTGTAAATTTATTTTCTGCATATGCGAATTTCAACAACTTGTGTCTTATCTGTGCAGATCAAAACCAAACATTCGAAAGTCCATTAACCGAAAATGCTTAAAAGCTGATAGAGAACAAATAACCAAAAAAGATCTAAATAGAGAAGCCAAAATACAGCTAAGGACAGGGCTATGCATGAGGGAGATACACCTTCGGTTTAAGGATGTTCGCTGGTAGATTGTAATAGATATTTCAAGTTTTAAAATAAAATAAAATTGGTTTTCGGGAAAGCACAAAAAACATCGTTAGACATACATGATTTTATCTGACTTCGTCGCAAATAGTGGCTACTTTCATATCTGGTTATGTCTCCTTTTTTGTCAGAAGAAAATATTTGACAGAAGTATTCACCAGCTTCTTCAAGGCAATTGTCCTCAGGTACAATCAAGTCTAATCTTCCGTAACCCACTGTAAAAAAAGAAAAATTTCACACTAATCTTATTTAGTGTTCGGTATATTGCAAAGACATAATAACCATGATTTGCTGATTTATTTGATGGTTTATTAAAACTAATTTTATAAGATACATTTACCCTTAGAAATGTAACGTTGAAGAAAATATTCAGCAAGTTTTTAACTCAATAACTGACTTTAAAATTCTTGACGTTTGTTCACACAAATATTCATAGAGGTTAAGCATTTGACATTTGGATGGTACAATTTTTTGTACAACATGTTTATCTTTTTTTTATATTATTTTTTTTTATTATTATTTATTTGAGGGTATTTGTCGTGTTTTGTAAAACTTATGAAATGGCGTGAAAACTTTAGTTAATTCTCGTTTGTGATGCAAAGACATTTGATCTCTCGCACAACCATACCGGTCCGTGTAACACTTAACAATTCAAAATTCTAAAACTTTTTGAAATTTTAATATTTTAAAAGTTTGACCAAAAATCTAAAATATCAAATTTTCAAAATGAATAGAAATTTTAAAATTTTGAAAATTTTTAACCAAAGTATTAACCATTTCAAAATTTTTAAACTTTTACATTTTTGGACATTTGATCAAACTTCGAAATTTGTAAACTGAACTTTTATTTTTGATTATTTCGCTTTTTAAAAGTTTCGAATTTTCGATTTTTGACTAAAAATACAAAACTTCTCAAAATAGCTAGTTCAGGTAATGTTGTCAATAATCTGCAGACCAGCTTTTTCACTTACATGTGAAGAATATTTCAGTTTTAACCTTGAATTAAGTTAGACGATAGGGTTATGGGGACACTGAATATTGAGACTATTTTAAATTTGTGTGTTCTTTTGTTTTTTAATAAACTTTGTGCATCTAGCTTTAAAATATATACATTTTTGTGTCCTTTATCTCTGTGTAGATTTGTATTTTATTCAACGATAATATTTCTAGCTTTATAGTACATGAAGGTTGGTTCAAATTGAAATAAACTGGAAGCGGGATTGACGATAAACGAGCTGGAAACGGGATCTTTGCAAAAAAAAAACATGTAAAAATTGGAAAAGATGTCCACCGTGAAGCGGGAATCGTTCAGCTGAAGCCTGTGAAACGGGAAAAAGCGGCCTCTTTAAGAGTCTTTGAAAAGTATTTTCCAGCTCCTGGAACCGGAAAGTGAAAATTGAAGAGAAAAATTGAAAGGATTTCGTTTAAGGGATCCCATTGAGACCCCTAAGATATCAACACCGCTGACGCAATTTTTTTCTTTCGGGTGGCATTATCCCCGTTATAAGGGTTATTCTGTAGGGATATAATTAAATCCAAATTAGACGGCAAAAATGGTAATGGAACAACGCTACTGGTTATCAATATATAGAATGCAAATATTTCAGTTATACCATTGACTTGAATTAGATGTGAGGGGTGGGATATCTACACTATTGACGTCAATTCGTACCTTAGAGTGGTGGCATAAACCTCGAGTATTGTAAAGGGACGGTCACCGTGAGCAAAGTGGACGAAAATTAAGCATAGTAGAGTAGTGAAGCATGCGACGGATACGTGGGAAATCTTAAGTAAAGAAGAACGTTGTAGCTAAAAAGATATCACAGATTGTAATTTTCTGTTTTTTCTTGAATAATAAGAAAATTCCAAATTAAAATTGCATGTTAAGAGTTTTGTTTCCATATTACCCATACCCATATCCATCAGCTACGGTACGAAAGCTCTACTTTTTTTTGTATCATTTTATTTTTTTAAATTGTACTGCACCTTATCCAATCTAATTAAAACTAGAGACAGACATGACACAGGAGCGTGAGCCTGTACCGCTCGCCTAACAAAAATGTCTCGAAGCAAAAGTATAAAGTAAAAAAAATACATTTGGTTTTTCCCATACATAGGGTCAAAAATAGAACATGTCATCTCCTGGCGGCCATGGTTTTTTTATCTGACATGTGTAAAATGAATGAGTAATCGTTGCAAAAAGACCTTTCAAACATTTTTCCTGTAAAGTGTGGGTTTCCTTAAACGTCCGCTGTTAAATTATGTTCTCCGCTGGTGGTCATGGGAACAAATGAGCAATATATTGTGTAAGACTTTGCATACATTGTGCCTGTAAAATTTCAGTAATTTCAAACAAGTTGATCAAAATTTGATGTTTCAAAATGTTAAACTAATATTAAGTTTTTTCGCTGACGACCACGTTTTTCGCAGATCCAACCGAAATGAACAACTATTGTAAACGACCTTCAAAACTTCTATCTTCGTTAGCCAAGGGTTGCGATTCGCTCCTCTTCTCTTCATGAAGTGAGAGGGACGGATCGTAAAACTTGTCTCAAAATCAGCGAAAATGCCACTTGTTTAAATACAACGATTTAGATAAATTTGCATCAAAAGTTTCAGAGAAGATGATGAAAAAAGATGATTCCCCCATAGGGTCCAATTTTTAACTACATTCTGTGCTGATAGTCATGCATTCAATGTCGGAATGAAATGAGCAGTTCTGTAAGGGACCCCCCAAACATCATTCGGGAATTTCCTGTAAAGTTTGATTTGATTTTGCTTCATTGATTTCAGAGGAGATGATCAAAATGTGATTTTCAATACGTCAATCGAACAGTTTACGAAAATTTGCTATTCAAACTTAACCTCTATATCAAATGGTTTTTGAAATATAATTTAAAACGCAAAGCAATCGTAAAAAATCAACAGACCACCTTATGGTTCATCAGATTTTCTTCAAAATTTTGCCATGACAATTATTTCTACTCCGTCACATTTTTGATATCTGTAATGTTTTTGAGTTATTTGGGAAAAAAACAGCAATTTACAACTATGTTCTATTTTTAGTAACAGTAACCATGTTGTTTGTTCTTCGGACAAAACGAACATAATTTTGAAACTACATAACCTGGACCTGGTTGTATGAACGTGTCATTAGCCTAATGTGTCATTAAGACGTCATTAGCCCAATGGATTGTTAAGACTTAATGAAGACTTAATGAATCATTAGGCTAATGGCACTTTCATACAACTGGGTCCTGGTCGTCATTCAGGCCAAGTTTGGTTACAATTTTTTAGGAGAATATTTTTGAAACAGTTGACGGACGGACGACTGACGCAATGTGATGGCAAAAGCTCACATGGCCTTTTATGCCAGATGAACAAGAAATAATGTCATTGTCCAGAAAAAGGGGTATCAATCTGCGAAACCAAGCCTCTGGATCCACTTAGAAACTTTGAAATGCGTGAAGGAATCTAGAAACAAATTTCCCCCGAGCAGTGATATGCGGGGTGGTCTTGAACTCGGTATGAGTAATATGTTCATCATCGGAAGTATCAATTTCATTATTAGTGAGTGAGAACCGAACTCTCAGTCTGTCTAAAAATCTAACATCGGAAAACAAATACACAACAAGAGTACGACACAGAAAAGAAAAAATGAAGACACATTCTGTAAACGTGGTTATTTTCCCGGGAGGTTAATTTCGCGAATTGTCATACTCGAACCTTTTGCATGTTTTGCGTGGTTATAATATTCGCGAATCTTCGAAATTTGATTGTAAAACGTTTGTCATTTAAACCTTTCGCGTGGGGGTAATCGTAAAATTCCTAAACGCAAAACAAGCAAAAATTATCTCAACGCCAAAATTTCCACGTTTACAGTAAACATAAAAAGATGAACAACAAAGACCCAATAAATACCAAGGGTGAGATCAGGTGCATGCACCGGAAGACACCCGGAAGACACCCGCCGTGTCCACACCGGTAGTAAAGTCGAATCCAGTAGAGAATAAAAATCAGAAAACGCACCAAAGGTGCGAAAGCCGAGTTGCGAACATTTGTTATTATAAGTACATCATCGGATAGGCAAATAGTTGCATATCAGCATATACCGGTGAATTATTCTATTTCAATCAGAGATTTATAATGGAACTTTTTAGGAAGTTTGACTTTGTCCTAACTTGACTAAAAGTCAAAACATTCCAAGTTCCTTTCCAAAAAAAAACTTTGGGCAGGGGTTCTCCCTTAAAATCTAGTTTTTTTTTTTATTATTGCTGAAATTGAAAGTGTGTATCAGAATACCTTTTTACTAATAATTTTAGTTTTCTAGTTTGGTATACATAGCAACCAAAATCTCCACTATCCATTGCAACTTATTTCAGACCACCTCTGAAAAAAAAATTGGGCAGGGGTTCCCCTTATAATCCAGGTTACATACATATTGCTGAAATCAAAACATTCCAAGCCCCCTCCCCCTTCAAAAAAATGGCAGAAGTTCCCCTTATAATCTAGTTTATACATATTTCTGAAATTGTGAAGCAGAATTTTTTTTGAAAGATTCAGTGTTCTGGTTTGGTTCTCATGGCAATTTAACGCTCCACTATCCATTACAACCCATTTCAGACCACCATCAAAAAAAAATTGGGCAGGGGTTCCCCTTATAATCCAGGTTATACATATTGCTGAAATCAGTTTTAAAACATTCCAAGTCCCCCTTTCAAAATAAAGATTTGGCAGGGGTTCCCCTTTATACAAATATCTAAAATTGCAAAGAAAAATATGTAGCAGAATACTGTTTTTCTAAGGTTCAATCTTCTGGTTCGGTTTCCATGGCAACTGAAAGCTCCATTATCCATTAAAACACATTTCAGACCACCATTCAAAAAAAATTAGGGCAGGGGTTGCCCTTATAATCAAGGTAATATGTATTGCTGAAATCAAAACATTCCGAGTCCCCCTTTCATAAAAAAAATTTGGCAGGGGTTCCCCTTATAATCTAATTTATATTGTGACGGAAAATATGTAGCAGAACACTTTTTTCCAAAGATTCAGTGTTCTGGTTTGGTTTCCATTGCAACTGAAAGCTCCACTATCCATTACAACCCATTTCAGACCACCATTCAAAAATTTGAGCAGGGGTTCCCCTTATACTTCAGGTAATATGTATTGCTGAAATCAATAATTTACAAAAAATCAGAATACACAAATGTATTTTTTTTTCATCTATGATTTTATTTTTACTGGACACTGCAAAAAACTTTTAGTAATATTGAACACTTCTTCATATTAAATTAATTACCTCCCTTAGTTTTACTACCTCCCTTTTTTAATTCTGACTTTTCATTCTATCTAATTTTTAAGTTATTGACACCCCAAAAAAGTGTGTTGGTGAAAATAATTAGAACTATTAAATGAATTTACATGTTCTAGCAGTATAAAAACTACTTTTGTATGAACAATAAATTTTTTTTTTAGATATTTTTGTTATCAAATAATACCGAACATATGATTTTAGGCTTTATTGAAATGTTTAATTTTTGTTACATTTTTAGAAGTTGTGACCTTGACCTTTGTTGCACAGACCTCAAAATC
>MJUU01053043.1:108201-126704 GCA_002080025.1 Modiolus philippinarum | reverse complement strand
AACGATCTGTTGTCATTTGGCAAATTGATATCCCATAGCGCTCTACAAGATCGTGATGTCGACCGTAAACCTTCTGCAGTGCTGACTTCAGATTATCGGTAACATACCATTGCTTAAGTAGCCTATTTGTGTATGTAAGCAACCGGATTCTACCAAGGTAGTCACTGTATCAAGTGTATTAAATTGTTTCGTTTTATGTAGCAAACGGTGGCAGTATACATGTATAAGAAATCAAAGTATTCACGTACTGCTTAGTCTAAAAAGAAAGATAGAACCGACAGGAAAAATGAAAGGATATGGAGTGAATGTACATGTGACAAAAACGCACACGATACATAGAAAACTCCTGTTTATCAAGGACAGGGCTTTTATTCCTGTCTATGCATTACTCCTAAGTAAGATATTTTGCTTATGAAATGTGCATAAAGTTGTCTGACAAACAGGACTTCCATGCATGTTAAATTAATTCTGCACTTTACCCCGATATCATAGTACCAAAGTTTCTACAAGAACTTAAGACATGCTTAGGATAAACATGCAAAGTAATAGGGGAAGAGATAAAAGTTATACAATATTTTACAAAGTAATGATAGGTTTACACTGGCGATCAAAGCAACTCGACCGAACTCGATCTATGAATATTCATGAATATTCATCGATCGGGACACTGATCTTGAACGCTCGTGTTCGGTTTTCTAACCAAATCCGGGCGATCTTACAAACTCTGCTGAACTCGAGCTGTGTTCCCGAATATTTTTGACATGTCAAAAAATATCGTAAAGAGGTCGTGTGCATTATATGTCGAGAACAGGTCGGGAATCAATCGGGGTCTGATCGAGCTGGTCGTGAAGAGGTCGAAAAGGGATCGGTCAAAATTTTAGCCGATCATGCCGATTTCTACCCGACCTCAACTCATTCGCTTCTTGATTTATGCCGAGTCGCTTCCAGATCAACTCGATCAGTACTAGATTATTACCCGACTAACACGATTCTTTCTTTTTCTCTATACAAGATCTTCCCTACCATTACCCGATTTTTTCCCGACCTGTATCCGACTCTTACTCGACCACTCAAGATCTTTACTCGATTTAACACGACAGCATGTCATCTTTTCACAATAGTACAACATGAGGCTTTCGAGAGCCCTAGTCTCTCACTAGGGCCTTACTTCAGTTTTTAAAGGAGCCATCCAATGGACTCCAATGACTATTTTGATCAAGTTTGGCTGATGATTATCTATGATCTGATGAGAATCTGCCAGATACTATCTCAAGTGGGGACCAGCCAAGGACTATTGTTTTCAGTTTTGCACATTTGGCAAAGTAGTTTCAGAGTAGAAAGTATTTGAATGGATATCTAAGTACTGTCGAACATTAAATTATGTTCGTCGTTGTTGGCCATCTTTGATTGCATGCAGACAAGATGGATGCTATTTTGAAATTGGAACATCCAAGGACTATTTTGACCAATTTTGGCTGCAACTGGTCCAGTGAAAATCCTTCTGGTACAATGGTTTTCTTTGTCCCTCTTTGGCAGTCTTTTTGTATTAGCTGATGATATGACCTGCACTATTTTGTAAAGGGATCATCATTTGGGAATCATAACAAGTTTGGTCTTATTGGCTTAGGGGTTTCAGAGGTAACGTTTAAATTAGTTTTCCGATAAGATCAAATTTACAACTATTTTCCCAGTTGGCGGTTGTATTTGATTAGAAGCGTTTTCACATTGAATTAATCGAGGTCTATCATGACTCGGCGGTTTCTGGGTATAACATATTTGAATGCAAAGTTCATGGACAACGGACACAAAGTAATGGCAAAAGCTCAACCTGGCTATATCAGGATTGTAGGAAAAAAAATATCAGATTGTGCATGCTACTAGAAGAATTAAAGGATGACGTGCAGAGGGCTTAAATTCAATCGACTATAGCTATGCTGACAGAATTTGAAATTGAAACCAAGATGTACCCAATATAGACACTCCAAGAAACAGATTCACTATGTAAATGAATTAAAGAATAAAATATTGTTTCTTCCGAGCAGGTTTGTACTCTTATCACAAGATATGATTCAAGATAAATTACATAAAAAAAATGCGATTTTGAACATTTGTAACATATACTAGAAGATAAAAAATTCTCTTAAATTTGCACCGTTAAAATGTCGTACCCAACGGGCAGCTGCTCGCCATTTTCACTTTCTAAAAACCGGATTTTTCTACATCAAGCAAGTTTAAGGGTATACATCGAAAGTACTGTTAATCTAATTACCAAAGATATCATGTGATCATATTTCTTCTGTCTTATGTATCAGATTAGTCCTACATGTAATGACAGGATCATCCTCTAATTATACTAGTAGCATGCACAATCAAATATTCTTTTCTACAATCCTGATAAAGCGAGATAGAGCTTTTGCCATTATTTTGTGTCCGTTGTCGATGAACTTTGCATTCAAATATATTCTACCCACAGAAACCGCCGACTCCTGAAAGACCTCTATTGGTTCAATGTGAAAAAAAACGTCATGTCCGCTTCTAATCAAATACAACCGCCAACTGGGAATTTTCTAGCAGTTTTAAATTGGGGTAATAACAAAATTACCGAACAGAGTTTTCAAGAGCCGATGTCCATGAGAAAAAAAGCAAATGAGATAGAAAATTGGATCTTATGGAAAACTCATTTAAACGTTACCTCTGAAACCCTTAAGCCAATTAGACCAAACTTGTTACGATTGCCAAATGATAGTCCCTTTTCAAAATAATGTCTGTCATATCGTCAGCTAATACAAGATGACTGCTAAAGGGTACAAAGTAAAACAGTGTACCAGAAGGATTTTCAGTGCGGCCAAAATTGGTCAAAATAGTCCTTGAATGTTCCAATTTCAAAATAGTATCTATCTTGTCTGCATGAAATCTAAGATTGCCCACAACGGGAACATTATTTAATATTCGACCCACCTTCATATATCGGTATCCATTCAAATACTGTCCACTCTGAAAATACTTTGCCTATTGGCCAAAATTGAAATCAAGAGTCCTTGGCTGGTCCCCACTTGAGACATCATATCAAAGATGATCATCAGCCAAATTTGATCACAATAGTCATTGGAGTGCAATGTATGGCTCCCTTAAGACTGAAGTAAGGTCCTAGTGAGAAACTGAGACTCTTGAAAGCCTCATGTTTTGCTATTGTGAAAAGATGACATGCTGTCGTGTTAAATCGAGTATAGTCTTGACTGATCGAGTAAAAGTCGGATACAAGTCGGAAAAAAATCGGGTTATGGTCGGGAAGATCTTGTATAGAATAAAAGAAAGAATGGGTGTTGGTCGAGTAATGATCGAGTACTAATCGAGTTGATCTAGAAGCGACTCGGCATAAATCGAGTTAAAGTCGGGTAGAAATCGGCATGATCGGCTAAAATTTTGAAACTCGATCAAGGCCGATCCCTTTTCGACCTCTTCACGACTACCTCGATCAGACCCCGATTGATTCTCGACGTGTTCTCGACATATAATGCACACGACCTCTACACGATATTTTTGGACATGTCAAAAATATCCGGGAACACAGCTCGAGTTCAGCAGAGTTAGTAAGATCGCCCCGATTTGCTTAGTAGACCGAACACGAGCATTCAAGATCTATTCATGAATATTCATAGATCGAGTTCGGTCGAGTTGCTTAGATCGGCAGTGTAAACCTACCATTAACTACAACTGCAATTAATGTTGATGGTGGGTTTGTCATGAACACTTAGAAGTAGCTTATTTGTTCGAATATTCTCCGGTTAGTAGTAACCCGTTGTTTTCAAAGAGTATCTCTATGAAGCTCAATATCAAAACTATTTCATTTAACTTTGAAATAACTGCAACCTGGCATGCAACTTGAATAAAGAGATACTTTTTATCGACTCTCTTTATCAGGAGTGGTGTTTTCTTAAATATCCTCAGAAATACTCTTGAAAAAGACACACAGCTCTTTGGACTAAAAAGTGGCAGATATATACACGTCATAGCAGGATGACACTGACAATACAGTAAAGGAGTTGTTGAATTACCGTGTTTGCCGTCTAATTTGGATTTACACATGTACATTTGTAATTATATCCTTTTAGAACAACCCTTGCTCCCGAAATAAGAAATTTGCGTCAGTGGTGTTGATATCTTCTTAGGGGTCTCAATGGGGTCCCTTAAACGAAATCCCGTCAATTTTTCTCCACTTTCCTGTTCCATGAGCTGGAAAATATTTATAAAGACTCTTTTTCCCGTTTCATAGGATACATTTCAACAATTCCCGCTTCACGGTGGACATCTTTTCCAATTTTCACATGCATGCCGTTTCCAGCTCATTTAAAAAAGGTCAATCCCTCTTCCCGCTTATTTCAAGTGGGACCAACTTTCATGTGCTACCTTTTTAAAGCTAAAACATTATCTTTCGATAAAATACAAATCTACATTGAGATATATATATCAGTCTGAAATCCGGTGGTATCTAAACAAAAGAATATGAACTCTCCTTTAGAAAAGATAAAAATGTCGATTTCAATGTGTAACTCGTTGTTAAGACCTGATAAAGGTTACTTATAACAAGAAAATCTATACTGTTTTATGTTCATGTGATGTATCTTGAAGTTGAAAAATGACATTTTTTAAAAATTTTAATATTTCTTGCATATATTTAATGAAAAATGAGATTTCCCGGAATATACCTGATTCCAAAGGGTTTTGGATCTAGGTATTTCTTTACAACGGAATTTTTTAGGAAAAAATATACTTTGCAATTAAATATTTATCGATTCATCTGCAAATTTTGAACTGGGTACACGCAGTGGTTTCGACGAAATAAAGTATATAAAACGACCACTTCTACCTGGTAACCGTCTTGTTTACATAAACAAAATCGATTTTTACTCACTAAGCACGTGGGGTCTTTGAATGGGCTTTAACTGAAGGCACACCCTTTTCCTTGATTGAACCAATGAAATCTTGTGTTGATGATTACCTTTGACATCTTGGGTATAAAAGGAAAAATGGCGTTGTTTCAAGACGATATAATTTTGCCTAGTTACACAGAATGCGTTTTGGATCTCCGCGTTTCTTATGCAAGAATCGTTACTAAATTGACCTATAAGTAAAGTATGTTAAAAAATCTATCTGTACATATAATTTTGTCTGGGTACATGCATTTTAACACCCTATAGCAATTGATTGTGACCAGTCTTCCGCTGAATATTTTCATCACGACAGTAAATTATGTAAGGAATTCGCATGTTACCTCTTCTTGGAGGCAAGTTTAATCTCTTTTTAACTACAAAGTAAAGATCTGGGAATTGAATGACGTTTTCACTTAATATTGTATTTGTTTATTTCTTTTGAAATCTAGGCATTTTGTCGATTGTTTATTTTCGTCGCCATGCTGTTAATTTGTTCTGAAAAAGTTTTTAACACAGAAGAGCTTTTCTAGAAGGGAGATAATTTTATACCACTAGATTTCCCGCTGATATATATATATATTAAAGCTAGATGCATTATAGTTTATTAAAAAGACAAAAGAACACACAAAGGCAAATTAGTCTCCCTATTCAGTGTCCACCCTAGCCATCAGGTCTAACTTAACTCTAGGTTAAAACTGAAATATTCCTCACATGTGAGGTGAAAAAAGTGGTCTGCAGATTATCTACAAAATTAGCTTGCATGAGCTAGCGATTTTGTGAAGTTTAAATTTTAGTCAAAAATCGAAAATTCGAAACTTTTAAAAAGCGAAATAATCAAAAATAAAAGTTCAGTTTACAAATTTCGAAGTTTGATCAAATGTCCAAAAATGTAAAAGTTTAAACATTTTGAAATTTTAATACTTTGGTTAAATTTTCAAGATTTTAATATTTTTGTTCATTTTGAAAAATTAATATTTTAGATTTTTGGTCAAACTTTTAAAATATTAAAATTTCGAAAAGTTTTAGAATTTCGAATTGTTAAGTGTTACACGGACCCATACCAAATACTCCTGTACCACCGTATAATTAAATAAATTCTCATGTGTTCACTGTAACTTACTGGCATATTTATAAAAAATATTCAAATAAAATACAAAATAAAAACACGACCACTAAAAGAATATGACACTTAATTGTTTTTTCAACGTTATATATTTTGTTTTAAACGTGGATATGGTTAAATGACACATATTTCCTGTTAGTAATTACTCAAATACTTACAAGCCGGATTTGCAGGTTTGCCAGTTGCCAAAGGTTGATCAAGTATCTTTTTCGTCCATCTAAACTTGCCATTCCAGATGACATCACCAGTCTTTGTAACACCTACTAAGTCTTTGTAAGTTGATGATTTCAATGCCTTATGCTTTATTAACACACCTTCAAATAATATTGCCCTCTGGATAAGAAACTGTGTCGGACTGCAGGTAAATTTTCTCATACGTTTTCCTTCTATTTCAACCCTTTGTAACGTAAATCTGATGTAAGGACTTGCTACAAAAGCAAACGGTATAGATCATTTGTGAATAAATATCACAAGTTATCGAAGATTAATTGAACATCTGGATTATTAAAGAATTGTATAAAAAAAGTCATGCTACTCGTACAAGATGCACTACATCAGCAAAATTCTTGTTTTTCATCAATCCGCTTTACGTTCCTTCCAAACCATTTCTTAGGAACAAGTAGTTTTGCTATCATGAAATTATTCATATTTTAACTATATCGAAGTATATATGACTGGTATTAACAACACACAAAAGTCTCCTGAACGAACTCCATATCAGAATTCTAGGTTTCACAGTGCTAAAGCTTAGTTTTTGTGATGGTTTTGTTCATTTTCGTGTCTTTGTCTTATTTTGGCGTGTTTCGTTGTTTTTATTGATTTTTTTTTATTGCTTAAGTTTTTTATCTTAGAATTTTCCTTCGGTATTCGTGTAAATACACTGACGAAACGTCTTCCTTTTGCAAAGCTCTATGTGTGCCTAGACTATCGGCATTTAAAAGTAACATTTTATTTGCCTCTGACATAATTTTTGTTCTGCAACAGTTTGAAAATGATTATTGTTATCTCCTTTTTTGTTTTGCTCAAACAGTTAATGTGATATTATCGAAATGCATATATTCAGATCTAGATTAGTAGTGACAGCTTCTTACTACCTCTAGCTGTAATATAAGCCATGGGCTGAAATAACTTTCCGTGCACCCAGGCGGTCAGGAATTGGGGTGCTTGGATTGGATATGCCTCGTTCCTTCAAACAACACGAGAAATATTGAAATCTTACCCTTGGGTGTCTGAGATTTCTTGATCTTTCCTTTTCACCGGTGCTAGATTCATATATTCTCCCACCTCAGACAAGAGAATCCATTTATTTCGCAGTGCAAGATTTTTCTGTGTTACAAAGGGGATGTAAGACAAGCTACACTCGTATATTCCTACCAGTTTTTATATCATAATAATATACACATCTCAGTCCACATGAACCGAAAAGTATTAAATATTGATTACCGTAGAAGAACAAAATTTGAATTAAGACACATCATAAATGGGTAAATCGGTGGCACCGAAACAACCCCGGACTCGTGCACGTGCTACTTGCTATAAGGGAAGTAATTCACTGATGTCAACAATGGCGTTTCGACAGTGATTTCTTTTGGATGTTTAGGAGGAGAAAAAATAAAAACACCAGTTAGAGTGTAGACAAAAAATCTCAAGACACCCTCGGGTAAGATTTCTAGCGTCTCGGAATCGGCAAGCATCGTCCGAGTACTTGAAATCTTACCCTTGGAGACTTCCATATATCACAAATAATATCACGCGCGTAGTTTATGGGAAGTTATTCAATTCAATTTAAAAAAACTGATATGCTGAAAATTCCCATTTTCACGAAAATAGCGCAAAATATTCAATTTAACCCATATTTTGGCGTTAAAATTGCATATTACGATATATCAAATGCAACTTTGGGAAATAAAAGTAAAACATAAGTATGTTTTGTTCATATTTAAATGTA
Source organism: Modiolus philippinarum (assembly GCA_002080025.1). Taxonomy (NCBI): domain Eukaryota; kingdom Metazoa; phylum Mollusca; class Bivalvia; order Mytilida; family Modiolidae; genus Modiolus; species Modiolus philippinarum. The sequence continues at coordinate 118,702 of MJUU01053043.1, read as the reverse complement.
AAGATAGGCATATTATGGAATTTAAAGTTTAATTTTGTTGGGTAGGGGTAAAATTTTCGGTAGTTAGAGTCACATTGAACACTCCTTCTAAACAGTGCAGTAAGATATCTTATGTATCGCTTAGAACAATAAATAAACGATAAACGATAAATCCTCCAGAATTGCCACACATGACGATTTAAGAGTATTAAAAAGTTTTGGACAGATCTAAAATGTTGAAAATTCCATTTTTTTCATCAATTTTGGGCAAAATATTGAGTTTAAGTCAACAAATGGTTGTAAAAATACCAAACATGATGTAATTCATGCAACATTGTCATAAACAACACATATTGCGAGTTTTCTGGTTATTTTCATGCGAAGATTTTCGGTATCCAGAGTCATATTAACCACTTCTCGTTTTTATACCCCGCCTACGATAGTAGGGGGCATATAGTGTTCGGGTCTGTCCGTCCGTCCGTTCGTCTGTCCGTCCGTCCCAAGTCAGGTTTACTCTCAGGTTTGTTTTTTTTTTCTGTGAAGGATGTATGCTATAGTAATGAAACTTTGTATAAATACACTTTGCTACTAACTTCATGGAAAAAAGGGGGTAGTATGAGGTTTACCCTTAGGTTGAAGTTTTTTTCTGTGAAAGATGTGTGCTATTATCATGAAACTTTGTATAAATGTACATTATCTGTGAAAGATGTGTGCTATTTTCATGAAACTTTATATAAATGTACATTAGGGTATAATTAATCGAAAATGATAATAAAAATTTATCCTTACTATCAACCTCATGCTTCACTGATCACGGAAAAGGGGGGATAGTTAAGATTTAATCTCAGATTTAATCTTCTTTTTGCGACAGATGTATGCTTTTATTATTAATCTTTGTATAAATACACAATAGGAAATAAAAAAAAAACAAAAAATATTTACCCATGCCACTAACTTCATGCTTCACTGATTACGGAAAAAAAAGGGATAGTTCATAGGTTTAACTTTCTTTTCTGTGAAGGATGTATGCTATTATCATTAAACACCCATTAAATTAAATACTCATTAGGGTATAATTAAACAAAAATCATAATAAAAATATATCCATACAACCAATTTCATGCTTTACTGATCACGAAATATAGCATTGTTCAAAATAGTTGTGAGGCGGGGCATTGTGTCCATTAGACACATATTCTTGTTTCTGAGCAATTTGTTTAGGCAACTATATATTCTTCAGATTTGACATATAGATTTTGTATTACGATTTAAGAGTTAACTTTGGACAAATTTGAAATGTTGAAAATTCTAGTCCATGGGCTGGAATAACCCCCGTGCACCCCAACCCCCTTATGAACCCCACCCATATTTTTCGGTGCTTCTAAATCCCCTCTTCAAAAGTAAACATGTTAACATGAGCATAACCTGCACGAAATGTTGGAACAGGCCCCTTTTTAAGGCCCACCCAACGAAATTTTGGAAAATTTCGTTTTTAATCAAAGTTTTTCTTTCAATTGCTTCAAACTGTTGATTGGTATCTCTCAGTTATGAAAAAATGGTATAAAATGATAGCCTATGGTATTAGCTTTATAATTATATACCACATAAGTACCATTTCTATACCCAATACGTTATAAAAATTGAAAAAACCTTACCCCTACCCCTTCGAAATGTTGACGCGAATTTTAAGATTTTTCTCGAAATTGTGTAAGTTCAATGGTCCTTAGAAACCAGAATGTTTTTCATTTCATAATTCTTGGAATTTTTTTTAGTCATTTAATGTCCATTCTTACAAATTAAGCATGTTAACATATTGTTAATATGTTTTGAATGACCAAACTATCACTTTTAAATAGACAAATAAAACACATCTTTGAATATTTTCGTTTTCGACAAAGTTTTGTCCCTTTTTTGTCTCATCTTATCTATGAGTGGTTCAAATTCATGAAAAGTTGGTATAAAATGGAAGTACATAATGTCTTCTTTAAGGGCATATCCAACAGTTTCTTGTTATATTGTCATTTTTACAATTTTTATATATGACGTCAAACAAGTATAGAGGATTCCAAAAATGAAAAGAAAATAATGGGTCACCGATCTTGTTTCCATGGGAACCGAGGTTAAAAATTGATTATTTTTGCGTTTTTTAAAGAAAAAACTATTTTTAGTTTGAAAATAATGGATAATATATTTTCAATCTAATCGATATCAAAGTGACAGAAAAACAAAGTCAAGGTTTTAAAGATTTACAGAAAAAATAATTGTATATGAGAAAGTATTTCTATCCCTATAAATCAACGAATATGTAGCCCTTGTACCGGTAAAAGGGGCATAAAATGTCCTATTATAAATTCAACTTTACAATATTTAACAGACTTCTCATATTGTCGATCTTATAAAAATTTAATATCATATACTTTTAACAATATTCTCCTCAGAAATCTCAAAAACCACATAGGTCACCGAGTTCGTTTCCAAGTAAATCATTAAAATATGCAATGTTTAACAAATCTCCTATCGGTAACACCCACAAATTCCGCCAAACTTGAAGGTACAAATTACCTTTCCCTCGGAAACAATGGGAATTACTTTGTGACGTTACATTTATCAACGTCATATTCCCGGAAAACATTGCCTTCTTTTGTGTTTGCTATAGGGCTAGCCTGGGATCCTGACCCATGCTGACGATCGCGCAGGTTGGGACAGGTTCGACCAGGCTACTATAGACGCTTTCAGAAATTGGTGATTACAGAGTTATCGAACTTGACCACCAGGTGCCGCATAGTCGTCCGCCATTAAGAGGGTGTATGGTCATTTGTCCTGATTAAATTAGTAAAAAAATAGAATTTTAACATTTTTATTTCAAACAGGTATCCGTATTGAAATACATACGTGTTCAAATTAAATTTTTATACATTAATAAATTATAAAATGCAGTTAATATGAAAATCCAGGTAAAAATTTTTTAGAACAAATTTTTTGCGTATTGTAGAATATTACATAATTCAGCAATTCATGCTTCCGTCCTGGTGACAATAACCGCTTGTGTCCAGGTAGGTTATTACACCTGGAGGCATGACACGTGTCCTCAATATACAGATCAGTGTACTTGTTTAAATCAATCTTATGACCCTTTGATTGCTTCCACAGAGAAATGAAGGTAGTGGATTTTAAAATAAAATTTTTATTTACCACGTGTTTTGAAATTAAATTTCACAAATAATTTATTTCTACACATATATTTTTCTCAGAAATAGAACAAAGTACTATTGCATCACACAAAACCACTTTCCAGTTGGACTGCTCCTTTCTAGCACAAAAATTATGGCTATATATCTTTTTGGTCGGTGGAAGGTAACTCAGGCCAATATCAAAATTTGGTAAATAGTCAATATTTTCAATGCATAAACCAATTTATCCCCGTAATATAGTTTGAACCCCATCTCAAAAGAAATTAAAGAAACGCGAGTCATAACATAAATGAAGGAATAAATAGCTGCGATATGTTATTTGAAATTTTTGAATTTCGACAAGTTGCACGCTATCAGTGAACTCAAATCTAAAATTGTGCATTTTAATCTTTATTTATTTTCATTCATTTGTGTGTTTTTAAGTGTGAAATTTTTTTTTTTTTGTTTCATGTAACTATTCTTTTTTAATTTTTACTCTTGCAGAATGACATTCCTATGCATTATTCAAATAAAAGAAATGCAGTTCAATTAATTATTTGATGTCATTGTCTTGTCGATTTGCTTTCTTACCCTACAAAAAATAATATTACCAGAGACTATTTGAACTTTATAAACTAATACAAAATGTTTCAAGAAGCAGATATTTCAGAAGCATTCAACATAAATATATTATCATTTTTTTATTAATCTGTTTAGCTGAATAAAAGTCCATTTCAACAATGTCGTGAATGTGAGCAAAAAATTTTAAGAGCTGGTATATGCACATTAAAATTCTTTATAAAAATATTAATATCCAGGTTGTTTTTCCAAACTTTCGGAAAATCTATCAAGAATACTTCAACTATTTTTTTCTGAAATATAAATGATTAATTTATTAATCTAAATTACTTGTGAATTTGATTTCTTTTCCTTCAAAACAAAGTTCAGTTTTCTTAATCAACTTGTAAAATATTGACCTTCTCTGCTTAATTAACAGTTATTTGTAAATTATTAATATATATTAGGCGGATTCTTTGATGTCATAAAAACTGTTTTAACACATAGATAGGTTTTGATCACTTTCTCGACAGGTGTTACTGGAGTAATTAACGGTTGAAGTATGACCCCTGTATCATTAAACCTTATACCGATAGATCGGCAAACGCCGAGGTGTTACGAACGTTACACCCTTCCGGTCACAAGTTCATTCGGAAGTCGGCAATGGCGGCACCCATGAATTTGTGAATAAAAAGGTCTATAGGGCCTGTAAGTCTCGTAAAATTTTGGAACTTCCGGGACCAATAACTGTACCCGGAAGTTACATTTTAAACAAAGACATATGACGTTTCAAACAAAAATTTGAACGTCATAATCCTCAGACGTCATGTTTCGGCGGGAAACGTTTTCGAATTGCCGATTTATCGTGGATTCTCGTAAGTCACATGACGAGACTTACAGACCCTATTATCTCCCCTAAAACTATTGGATATGCCCTTAAAACTGGTACAAATTATCGCAATTTTGAAGTATTTTAGACTTCCTATATCCATAAAACTTATCCCTACCCCAACAAATATACTCTTTGATTGTCAATTTTTTGTCTATGTTCGCATAAAAATTACCAGAACACGCAAATTGTGTATTGTATATGACAAGGTGGCATGAATTATATTGCGATTTCGTATTTTAACAGCCATTTGTTGACTTAAATTCGATATCTTGCCCGAAATTGATGAAAAATGGGCATTTTCTACATTTCGGATTTGTCCAAAGTTCACTGTTAAATCGTTATGCATGCAAAATCTGGAGGATATATCTGCAGATATGCCAATTAATTGTTCTTAGGGATATATGAATCGTCTTAAAACATTGCTTAGGAAAATAAGGAGTGTTAAATGTGACTCTAAATACCGAAAATCTTACCCCCTACCCCAACACATTTTCCCCAAAATTGTCAATTTTTTCTCTATGTTCGCCTAAAAATAACCAGAACACGCAAAATGTGTGTTGTATGTGACATTGAAGCATGAATTACTTTATGATTTGGTATTTTAACAGCCATTTATCGACTTAAACTCAATATTTTGCCCAAAATTAATGAAAAATGAGAATTTTCAACATTTCAGATTTGTCCAAAGTTCACTGTTTAATCGTTATATATGTCAAATCCGGAGGATATATCTGCAGATTTACCATTTGATTGATCCATAGCTAAGCGATACATTAGCTGTCTTAAAACATTGTTTAGAAAAACAAGGATTGTTTAATCTGACTCTGAATATCGAAAATATTACCCCTACCCTAACAAATTTTCCCTAAAATTGTCAATTTTTTGTCTATGTTCGCATAAAATTAACCCAATATTGTGCCCGAAATTGAGGGAATATGGAAATTTTCAACATTTCAGATTTTGCCGAATTTCACTGTTAACCCGTTATATATGGCAAATCTGGTGGATACATCTGTAGAAATGCCAATTACTTGTTCTAAGGGATACATTAGTTGTCTGAAAACAGTGTTTAGAAAATCAAGGATTATTTAATGTGACTCTGAATACCGAAAATCTTACCCCTTTCCCAACAAATTTTCCCTAAATTTGTCAATTTTATGTCTGTGTTCGCATAAAAATAACCAGAACACGCATAATATGTGTTATATATGACATTGACGTCAATGTTGCATGAATATCATCATAATTTTGTCTTTTAAAAGCCATTTGTTAACTTAAACTCAATATTTTGCCTAAATTAATGAAAATGGGAATTTTTTGCATTTTAGATTTGTTCAACGTTCACGTTATATATGTCAAATCTGGGGGATATATCTGCAGATATGCCATTTAATTGTTCTGTGCGATACATTAGTTGTCCGAAAACATTAATTAGAGAAAGAATGAGTGTTTAATGTGACTTTAAATCTTACCCCTACCCATCAAATTCACCCTAAAATAGTCATTTTATTTTCTTTATTGGCCTAAAATAACCAAAACTCGCAAAGTCTGTGTTATAGAAATGTTGCATTTATTTTATCGTGATTTGTCATTTTAAGTCCCACTTGTCAGATAAAACTCAATATTTTGGACAAAACTGATGAAAAATGGGAATTTCAACATTTCAGATTTGTCCAAAATTCACTTTAAAATAGTTATATGTAGCAAATCTGGAGGATCTATCTGCAGGTATGCCAATTCATTGTTCTAACCGATATACCGGTATAAGTTATCATAAAACAATGTTTAGAAAAACCTGGAGTGTTCAATAAAACAACGGTAGTAGAATACCGAAGGAACAAGGGAAGCGAAAACTACAAAAATCGAAATCCGAAGACATGGCAAAACGGCAACAGAGAAAAACAAAGACAAAACAAGGACGTGAGACAGCTTCAAGCACGGAAATAAAAAGACGACATTAAAAACTAAGGCACTCATAGTGTGAACTCCCATGAAAACCGGGAGTGACATCAGGTGCTTCGGAAGGGTAAGCTTGTCCTGCATGTAACTCTAAATACCGAAAATTTTACCCCAAGAAAATGATGCTTAAAAATCTTCAAAATATGCCTGTCTGTACATATAAATTAACAAAACATACTAATATGTTAACTTTCTTTAAAAATGCATTTGATATATCGCAATATGCAATTTTAACGCAGAAAATATGGGTATAATTGAATATTCTGGGCGATTTTTTAGAAAAAAGGGAATTTTTAGCATTTCGGAATTTTACAATTTTTAATACTAAGTTTAATTGTTGTATAACTGCCCATAAATCACGCGCATGATCTTATTAGTTAAATATGGGAGTCTCTGTGCATTTTTGTGTTTGAAATGTTATGTTACTGGACCTTTTTACAATGTTAAAGCTTTTCTAGCTGAATAAAATGAAATAAATTGTGTTGAAAAAGAATTTTTTGGGGGGAGGGGTAAAATGTTTGCAATTTATGAGAGTTTTGTTAGTCTGAAATGTTCAAAAGCATACTTTCTAATAGCTAAGATATAATGAAACGATATTTTATCAACATTTTTACGTTATATACCAAATTCGTTTTTACACCTCTAAGTCAAAACAGCAATAATTCTGAAAAACGGAAAATTCCTATTTTTCATAAAATTTCGAGCAGAAGGGCCAAAAAAAAAGACCCATAAAAAGTTTGAATCTACTTAAATCGGTTTCTGCATGTCAGCTTTAGTGAAATACACACAATAATTTGCATTAGACATTATCTTTTTATCATTTAGAGCCTGAATGTTTGTAATTTTACCTTAATTGTAAGGGGGAGGGTGCTAATTTTGGCATTTCTGATTCCACAATAAGTCTGCCTCTAAATTTTTTTCACATAATTTGTTGCTTACATATCATAAATTATTATTGCATTGGCAATTATCAGATATGTATTCAAATTTGTACGATCCAGAAGTAATAATGTCGAAATTGTGAAAATATTTAAAATTCCGAAAATTTCCATTTTTAATAATTCTATACAAATATCAAAATTTTAAGGACTTTAATGGTCTTATTTTTCAACATTATATCACAACTTATAAATAAGGCATAAAAAGTATATCAAATGATGATATTTATGTATCTGAAAGAAACTGACAGCTTAAAATCGTCATTTTCGCAATTTTTTGCAGGGGATGGGTACATTTTTTTGCATCCCCAGATCATAAAAATGGCGTAAAGGGGAAAAACTTGTGTTCATTGTAAAGTATATTAAATAAGCTTCAATGTGGTACCAAATGTCAGTACATCTAACCTATCAACATAAAAATTATGGAGCTAATAAGATGAAATTAAGATAAAAACTAAAATACAAGAATTTGTGTGGTGTACTATAAAATGGCCCTATACTGTCTATGCGTGCAGGTTATATTCGTGTTAACATGTTTTATTTTGAAGAGGGGATATAACAGGACTGAAAAAAATCGGTCTGGATCATAAAGGGGGGGTGCACGGAAAGTGATTTCAGTCCATGGCCTATTCCCATTTTTCATCAATTTGGGGCAAAATATGGAGTTTAAGTCGACAAATGGCTGTTAAAATACCATATTATGATGTAATTCATGCATTATTGTCATATAATTACATTTCACGAATATTCATTTGAATTCCGTCAATATGTGAACATCGATGGCATATCAATGTGAAGTTGCAAAGACATCACGTAGCGGATGAATTTGTAAAAATAGAATCCCAATATACTTGATGTAGTTTCCTGTAAATTTGTTTTTTATATTTCGGTTTTAGAATGTTATTATAAGAATTGAAAGCATTATTTTGAAGTTTCATAGGGATTATGAAAGTGTTGACCGGGCGCACATTTTGGTAGCTTTTCATTAAAAATGTGTCAAGTTCGGTCAACACTTTCATACCCCAAGGAAACTTGAAAATAATGCATTCAATTTTTAAATACAACACACAGTTTGAATGTTCTGGTTATTTTATGAGAACACAGAAAATTAAAGTATTGACAATGTTGGGGAAAATTTGTTCAGGTAAGATTTTCAGTATTCAGAGTCATCTTTCAACTGTTTGATTTGTGTCTGTACTGAATTTGTCGACATGTAAGATTAACTTTCTTTCTGATTTTTCGTTACAATACTGTTGTTCATAAATTCAATAGCGGACCAATATATAAAACATAATGTCCACAGTAAGATAAATACAGCATAAAGGTTATGATAATAATAATTTTAGCATAGTTGATGTAACATAGGGAAAGGGCTTATAGTAATGCTGTAATAACTTGTGCCCGATCCCTTTGCTTTTGAGCAATAAAATAAGTTTAATTCGAAAAAAAAATGTAACATAGCACCATACATATAAGGATTTGATTGTATCCATTGGTAAGGCGACGAAGGATGTACAAAAGAAAACACCGGTAACTTAACATGCATAAATATTTATTTCTTATGCTTTGTGCAGAGGGCTGACCGCTATTCCATTTACCGTACATTAATTGCATGAATTGATAAATATTTCATACCTTTAACTATTGGGAGGCGTCTGTCTTGTGTTGTTTTACCATTTAATTCATGGAAATATCTTTGCAAATCTGTAACTGACTGAAAAAAATAAAGTATCGAAAAATTAAAAAAACTAGTGTTGTAGCCCACGACCCCTAAAACAAGGGATCTGTGAGCCAATGCTCACTAGCAATACCCCCGCTCTCAACTTCAAGCATCTAATGACCTAACTAAGTTGGTAAACAAAATGTAGTTCCTCACAAGTCTTAAAATGCATTCCACAATATGGCAGGACTATACAAAGCTTCTGACAAAATTTCAAGTTTGTATTTCAAATTTGTATCATTTACCATTGCAGAGAAAAGCTTTACGAAAGTTGTGACGGACGGAATTACGGAATGACGGAATGACGGAATTACGGAATGACGGACACAGGTAAAACAGTATACCCCCTCCGGTATAATTATGCCTGGGCTACTAAAATTTTTAAACCAGATGCACAGAGTGTGTACTATGATATTTTGCCCTAAATATATCCTAGGATGCCGGAACATGTTTTATGTGATATCCTTATCCGCGGCCTTGAACATTATATATCAAAGTTACAAGCTATGAAGATGCTTTAAATCGTGTTCCATGTGAACCTCTGGTTTGTGGCCCTCAACATGCTTTATATTGTACACCCTTACTTGTGGTCCATAACATGTGTCACATTACACTCTATATAATAGTATTACTAAATTGCATTACTCGAGCCACTCGGGCTGCTTGACAAAGAAGAGTGTCACCTGAATTACGATTCATACAATTTTTCACCAATAATAGTGACACTCACCAACGAGGTTTACATGAATATTTGACTTGTTTGAGTTATAAGATTATTAACATTTTAAAATAGCTGATTAATGATAACGTACTCTTGTGTTTCTCTGCAATGCAGTTTCCATTTGTTTGTCGGTTTCATGTTCATTGCACAATACCATTGGAAATTGTCTGAGGAAAAATATGCTGAACAGCACTGAAAAATATATGAAGTTTATAGTCAGAATGACAGCATCTAATATATAAATCTAATAATAACAGAATCATCATTTAATGCAGTTGTCTACAAGTTTGGATGATCATTTGAAGATCGGCAGTTATATTCTATTTATTGTACATTAAATGCCAACGCTTGAAGACACTTCTCATTGTAATTCTTACATTAAAATCACTATGCATTGGCTGGTCAAGGAGGGTACGGTTTTTTGTAAAATTCAGGTTTTTACGCTTCAAAGCGTCTCTTCCTCTACATAGCATCTTGAATTACTGGAAGCAACATCTAAAGGTGAAACACCAGCAGCATCCCAGGAATGACACGGAACGTAGTATAAAACGTGAAACATAGAAA